>VDFB02361193.1:0-29993 GCA_007258455.2 Sequoia sempervirens | reverse complement strand
TTATCCTTTACCCACACTCACATAAACCTCAAGTTCAAAATAAACCCATGCCTATCTTAGAACCACCTAAAAAGAAACCATTACCTCTAGGAGCTATCTTGAACTTTATAAGGCAACTTGATACTAACAACGTTTCACAACAACCTATTTACAATACCATTGTTCACACATATATACAAGGAACAATAGGCAACCAAAAACCACTCTCACTTCATTACCATTGCCCCAACCTATCTTGCCTAGTGCTTCTCATTTGTCTTTACATCTAGTGGAAAGGAGTATGATCTTGTTGAACAACTTAAAAACACTCCTGCAAAGATATCCTTATGGGATCTTATTCAAGCCTCACCTAATTATCATAATATTCATCAAATTTCTTTATGAAAAGTTCCTATCCTTCCTAATATGAAATCAAATGACATATCAACCCTAATTCAAAGAATTGGTTTAGACATTGTTTTCCACCAAAGTGAGCTACCTTCTTTGGAGGTGCAAAAAAAAAATGAAGCTTTCATGATAATAGCTCTTATTAATAGGAATGGGATAAAGAGAACCCTTGTTGAAAATGGTTCAACCATTATTGTGTGTAGATTAAACCATTTGGATAGACTTGGAGTAGATAAGAGCAAGATTGAACTTGATTTTTTATCTATTCATGGGATTGATAACATAGGAAAACACTCACTTGGTCTGATCAGAATACTTATTATGTTAGTGTAATTAATTATTAATTAAACTAGCATAAGTTTACTTAGGTCTTTAATTAATTTAGTACTAGGTTGCATAAATTAGAAAATCATAAATAATGGGGTCATCCCCCTTTCTATGTTTGTAGGAGATAATATTCCTTCTAGAAGATTCAAGTTGTCCTTCTAGAACTTATCTCAATATTTTATCATTCCCTAGGTAGGTTGTTAGGACCTTCACATGTTGTCACATGTTATATCATGACACATGGCAACATCATATTGCATCTTGCATCTCTCTCATGCCTATATATTCAGGGCATTTGTACATTTGTCATTATCTAATATTATAGATCAATATCAATCTCCATTTGCATGCCCTTACTTGCAACACTTTCTGTGTGGTTGAATTTCTCTTGGAAAGATTCTTCGAAGTTTGTGCAGCTTCATTGGATGATTCAACATCCATTATTTCAACATGCTATCAAATCCATTCCATTGAGAGTTTATCCCAAGATCAAGAAAGTTGGGCTAGTGAGATTCATTGCGTGCTTAAAGGTTTTCCATTGTAGGCTACTTGACTCCACCTAGGGACCAAGCTAATTTCTGGAGCAGATAGACTTAGATCCAAGCTCGCCATTGTCTTCATAAGGCCTTGAAACCCTAGGATTGCTTGTCCAATCATCAAAATTGGATTCATCAACCTGGGATCCATCAGAGGTATTTTTGGGTTTGCAAAATCAATAGTACAATTCATACAATTTGTAGTAAAAATCACCCTAGTTAGTTGTCCTCTGAGGAAAAAATTGTTTAGTCGTAGGCCATTTTCTTTTTTCAGAAAAAATTAGGGCTTTTTCTTGCAATATTTTGGAAAAAAAATCTATTTGAGTATTTTTCTATCTAGTTGCAGAAAAATAATTTGGATTGACTACAATTATTAATCTCCAATTGGCATATAATATTTCTATTGACATATTATTGGGGTTTATTTTTAGATAGCATAAAAATCTTTTTTTGCAGATATATTGATCAACTTTCATTTTTTGAATTGCTTATAGCATTATTCAAAAAATATATATAAATATTGGGGGTCATTTAATTTTAGGTGTATGCAGCTGTATTTAAACCCTATAGGTGAGGATATTATGGCCGGGGCCCATCACATCACTCAGGCCTGTTTGTTGAAAGAATCTCCACCCACCGCTAGCTGGTGTGTTTTCCCCTGTCGCCGATGCCCACGCCCTATTCTCCAGCTGACATCACTGACAGTGGGTTGTTTGACACTACCAGTGACCAGAGGCTTTGCTCCACCAGCGCGCTACTGAGCACTTCCACTCCGCCTCACCGCCTCCTTATCTGGGGGTCCTTTTTTTTCCAATTTAACACAGTTGCATAGTCATAGCAACAATGAATCCCTAGCACCCGAGGGGCTAATTTTTTTGCCCCTAATTAGTCTACAAAGTGCCTCATCTAGGCCTTTTTTTCATTTTTTCATAAATTTTCACTAGGGTATCAAAAATTGAACAAGATATCATCGAAAATAGGATTTGGTCTAATTTATAGTGGTGACATTCATTTTGCTAAATTTTGTTGGTATCAAAATTTCAAGTCAACTGAAGTTAACCCTTCATTCTAGACATAAAGGTTCACATCTCATTAGATTGTCACATTTTGGTGATTCCAGCGGCATCAAGAAGGTAATTCAAATATTTTTTCATCAGTCCATTCACTTTGATTAGGTTCAGCTCCAGGTACTCTTGCATTAGATTTTTTCAATTTGGTGTATTTTTCAATAACTTGGATATCCTAAAGCTTGGGAAAAGGATTTTTTAATTCAGGTGGCATCACTTTAGTTGTACATATATTTGGAAGTCACTATTTATTGTTGAAGGTCATTATCTTTGTATTTTGGATAAATTTGATAGTACATTATGGGGCTTCCATATACTTCTTCTTTGGTTATGTTTCACAAGGGTAACTATAAATAATGGCGGGATGGGATCATCCACCATCTCCAATCACTTAATTTATTGCTACATCTCTATGGTATAGTTCCCCATCTAAGTGAAGGAATTCAGGAATTTTCTTGGAGTTGCAACAAATATACTATCTTGGAGATCATTTCAATGCAAGTTGATTGTAATGTTTTGAGTACTATTGATCATTGTGAATTTCCTCACATCCTTTGGACTAAGATTTGGGAGGTATATGGAGATTCTGACACTCCACTATTCCTCGATGGTCATGATTTAGAATTTCATTCCTTAGATCAAATACCCCATGGTGATATTGTTTTGTAGGAGGGTGATTTCCTTGAATCTTCCGAAGAGGTTGACAAAGTTTCTTCAAATGTTCCTTCTTCTCCATCAGAGACAGTTGGTATCCCTTCACATTCAATGATTCCTTATCTAGAGTCATTGATTGAGGCTTCCATCATCATCCATTAGGACACATTTAGTTTTCTATAATTGACATCAAAGGATGGCTTCGTTTTAGGTATTGCAGCCTTGGCTATCTCTATAGGTTTGTAGAACATTCTTGAGGGGATATCACTTCTCTATTCTGATCCCAATTTGGAGAGTTTTCTTGAGTCTCCACATCCCATTGTCTCAACCTTGATTGGGGATCCTGAGACTACCTTGGAGGCACTTGAACATTTTCTCTTCAGAGATTTCATGTATGAGACTTCTTCCCTCTCATTCCATTCAGGAGTTGGAGTTTCTTCAACATATACCATTGGGTTTTCTTCCTAGCGGGAGACATGTGGTTTGGAAACCTTTGTTGCTTAAAACTTCATTCAGTGGTTTTGAGGAAACTTCATTGTGGGGGGGAAATCTAGTCTCCATCACATTCATTGTATTACAGTCTTTGGATCTTGTTCAACACCAGTTTCCACATCATCCTGATTTGTCACCTTCTTCATTGATTATGGCATCTTCATCTTCATCAGGAAATGAGATATTTGAACAGTGTTCAAAGACATCATCATCCATATTCATCCTTCCTTCTTTCAATTCCTATCTAGAATGGGAAGCTTCCCTACACTTGCACTTTGTTTTATTTCTTCCAAAAGGGAGACAAGTTGTTTGTCGACAATAGATCATGTTTTTTCTTCAAATACTTACCATTTTTGTAGGTGATCATATGTTATGAGGGGGCTACGTAGTATCTCTATTTCCCTCCTATGGGGGGGCCATTGAATATATTTTATCCATGTGACAAATGGTGTAATTGGGGGGTATTTGGGAATCCTCCATCCTTCCCATCCTCTCTCACTTCTTTGCATTTCATCTCCTTTTTCGAGAGGGGTTTTCTTCCCACTAGGTTTTACCCTTTTCTCTATTTGTGGGAGATTTGTTGCATCTTCATTTTCATCTGTAAATGGGTACCTAATATGTCCATCATGTAGCTAGCACCCATCATCTATCATCATCATTGCATAATCATTGCATTTCCTCCCTAAGTTGCACTTATGGGGGGTGTTAGTGTAATTAATTATTTATTACACTAGCATAAGTTTACTTAGGTCTTTAATTAATTTACTCCTAGGCTACATAAATTAGAAAATCATAAATAATGGTGCCATCCCCCTTTCCATGTTTGTAGGAGATAAGATTCCTTCTAGAAGATGAGTTGTCCTTCTAGAACTTATCTCAATATTTTATCATTCCCTAAGTAGGTTGTTTGATCATGACACATGACAACAGGGTATGTGCGGGATTGTCATGGAAAAAACAAAACTTAAGTGGAAAAAAATTCAAAAAAATTAGAGTTAGGAAACTTGACGTAAAAATTTGAATAAGTTATCTATATTATTTCAAAAATATGTAAGAATAGAATCTGTAGCAAATTTAATGTAGTTTCTACACTACTAGGTTTTTTTTTTTTTAAATCTAGTCGGTGAAAAATTTGAAATTTCAATGCAGCAATACTTAAATTTCAGGGAAAAAATAAGTAGGTGTCTATCTGACCACCCTTACCATAATAAAATGATAATATTTGTTATAATATTTTAGATATAAGTAGAGGAATCATGTCCTAATGTGATGCATATTGTTTTGTAATTTTTTTCCAAGTAAATAATTAATTATCTTTTTATTACAACTTTTAAAAAAATATAAAAACTTGTAGCCATGTTTGACGACCTTAACTTGGTCAAACTCTTCATGAAATTCAGTTTTCTTTTTAATCCTATAGTATGCGAAGCATAAAATGTGACACATGTTTTGGATTCAAAAAATGTGATACTGTTTGAAAGCTATAGATTTTTTTCAATCAACCTATCAATCAAGACTTTAGTCATAATTTAAATAGAAAATGAATAATAATTATTTATTAAATTCAAAGTAAAATATAATTAATATTGGTGGAAATATGAGAATCTCCTTTAAGAACCCTTTTCGTTTAATCAATTTTGGGTTAAAAAAAATTGTTAGCCACATACCTACACATACCCATCATATCGCCACTTTTTGGCCCATCATGATCCTGGACATACCCAACATCATATTGCATATTTCATCTCTTGCATGCCTATATCTTTAGGGCATTAATACATTTGTAATTATCTAATATTCTAGATCAATATCAATCTCCATTTGTATGCCCTTAGTTGCAACACTTTCTGTGCGGTTGAATTTCTCTTGGCAAGATCCTTTGAAGTGTGCACAGCTTCATTGGATGATTCAACATTCATTATTTCAACATATTATAGTTGGAGAGGCCACATTACAAACTCCTATAATCATGTCATGCCCAAAAATATTTCATATAATATTCTTTTGGGAAGAACATGGATTCATGAGATGCATGTAGTGCCTTCGACTCTTCATCATTTAATGAAATATGTTTATAACAACCAAGTGTACACAATGAAGGCCGACCCTAAACCAAAAAATTTTGCACAATAAGAAATACAAGGAAAATGTTAGGGTTAAAAGCAATATTTCAATTAGTTAAATGTAGATTCAATGATCAATAAAACAAATAAATAAAACACACAAAAATTCTGGACAACAAAAGAAGATCACAAAGGTTTAACATGCTTCACCCAAATCCAAGATACACCCACCAACAAGAGGGTCCAAAATATATTAATTTAACTTGAAAAGACATCAATTGTAAAGCACAATGTGAAATTAAGATGAATGCAAAATGACCTAGAAGATGTTGTAAAACAGTGTGATATGCAAAGTAACTCTAGATGACCTAAGAAAGTGAACAAAATGCAGTAAAAAGTTATGAAATTGGAAATGTGCACCTAGAATATTGAAGAAGACAAAATGGAGGTCTGGATCACTAAAAAATCTTATGTTGATTCTTACTAGGACTCATTCGCCAAGCTGGGTGAATGAGTCCAGCTTCCAAGAAAATATGCAAGAATAGGTTTTAGCCAAAAGGGTATTCAGATCTACAAAAATCTCTATCAGGTTTGTATGATGGGACTCATTCGCCAATAGTGGTGAATCAGTCCACTTCTAATTTTCTGGAAGTTCTGGATTGGATTATGTGTCCCTCGGTCTCCTCTACTCTTTTGACTAGTTTTTGGATCCAAAATTGCAAAATGCCACCTAAACACCTTCTTCAAGCTTCTCCAAGGCTTGATGATAAATTTGAAAACTTTTAGGGACTTGAAAAGTTTTCTCCAACTTTGCTTCTTGGAAAATCTACAACCTATCTCTGAAAATCACACACAAGAAGAGGGGAAAATGTTGTGGGGGTTAGGGAATAGGGGTTTTCCTTGGTCAAACCCCTTGTTGGTAATTAAACATTGAAGTGAAAGAAAATATGAACCTTGGAGAATGAAGAATGAACAAAAGACAATGTTGCAACTCACCAAACCATTGCAATTAAGTGCTGCAATTATACTTGAAATGGCTATAATAGATGTGTTTCTTGACTCTAGATTGAATGAGATGAATCTTGCTTGAAACACACAAACATGAAGAATGCAATCTTTGAAACGATGAATGGAACTTGAAGAATACTCTAATAATGCTTGATAATCTTCCATTGAAATGCCTTGAATTCTCTTGTGAAATCTTGAATTTTGGATTTTGAAGACTTGAATTCTTAGGATGAAAATGAGTGAAATAACCTTGTATTTATACTTAACTATGCAAGAATTCCCGAAAATACAACACTACAAGCTGACATCAGATCTAGGAGAATAAAATCCCACCAAAAATTTGAATGAAATTTTAATTTTGGTCACATGGGACTCATTCTCCCAAGGTGGCAAAGGAGTCCCATCACACATAATGTATGGGACCAAAAATGAAAAGTGTCTAGAAATGTGTGAAACCTGCATCGGGGCCAAAAATACCTAGGTGGGACTCATTTTCCCAAGGTAGAAAATGAGTCCTAAAAATTAAATTTGGGCCACACAAGCCAAGAACACCTAAATTATGATTGGTATCAGGATTATCCTCGAAAAGATGCAATAAATGAGGCTTGTGGATGCAAAATAGGGCCAATTAAAGCATAAGATAGCCCAATTATTAATGGAAATCCTAGAGGAACGTGAAATTGTTTTAAAAAAATTACAACACTCCAAATAAGGAAAGATTAAGTTTGATTATGATTAAAATTACATTTATTATGTTTAGTTAATTGATGAAATCCTTGAAAAGTGTGAAAGTGTGTTGCGACACTTCACAACACTTTTGCAAGGAACCATTAAAATCCCATTAGTTCACAAGGGCCCAAGACCTAATATGAATGTGTTATCCACATTACAACACTAAATCAAGAAAAAATTAAGCCAAAATCATAAGGAGGGCCCAAATAAGTCAGAAAAAGTAGAAGGGTTACTTTTTTGGTGACTCCACAAATAAAACTCTTTGTTTAGGAGGTTACATTTAATATTTCCAGCTATCCATAGACTTTATATTAAAAATATTATAACTAATTACATCCAAAATTTAACCTTTGTTTGTAACCATCCTTTTATATACAAGTGTAACATAAATATTTAATAAATGCAACAATTATTTAATGAAAATCAATATGAAGATTTTGTTTAAGTCTATCTGGTCTCCATAACACAATAGTCTCCCACTTGGAGACTGATTAGACTCCACTCCATACCATCTCCTACTTGGAGACTGATCATAACACCACTACCCCTACAACTCCCACTGAAAGCACCTTGGACCTGGTTGTGCTATTTTTCTTGAATTCAACCTTGAAGGCCAACTGAAGCTGAAGAGGAGCTCAACTTCTCCCTTGTCACTACATTCATAAAAATATCCAATATATTTTCATCTATATGTATCTTTTCCAACTTTACTTGTCCATTCTCCAATACCCACTGAATGAAATGATATCTTGGCTTTAGGCTTGTGTTTTTTTAAGAGTGCAAGGCATAATTTTTTGCAAGAAGTATAACACTCTAACTTTTCGTAAACAAGTAACTTTTAGTGTGCTATTTTCCCAACTCTTCCATGAAAATTTGCAGCCATATCATCTTCTTTTCCACCTCTATTACAACTACATACTATGCCTCTGTGGTGGATAAAGAAACCACTTTTTGTAACTGAAAAATCGAACTCATTGCTGTCCCACCAACTATAAATACATAACCTGTGGTACTCTGCTTGGTATCTATATACCTTATAAAATTTGAGTCAACATATCCTTTTAAATCAGTATTAGAGACACCAAGACAAACATTTATTGTATGTACTTCTCAAATACTCGAGAATCTATTTTACTACATTCCAATGCTCAACTACGGGATGACTCATATACCTTCTAACAACTCCTATGACATGTTCAATATCCAATCTCGTGCATACCATGACATACATTAAACTTCATATAGTTGAAGCATGTGGTACCTTGGACATTTTTTCTTCCTCCTCTTGTGTCTTAGGACACATATCTTTAGTCATTTTGACATGACTAGAAAAATTTGAGCTAACATCTTTTGCATTCTCCATATGTAATATCTGCAACACCTTTTCATCATAATCATCCTAACATACAAACAATTTTCTATTTTTCCTATCTCTTGTAATATTCATACCAAGGATTTGTTGTGTTGCCCACAAATCTTTCATAGAAAATGAATTTGCTAACTGCTATTTTAACTCCCTTTTCTGATCCATGTTAGACCTCGCTACAAGCATATCATCAACATATAAGAATAAAATAATGTAGCTATAATCATCTAAATTATTAAAGTAAACACAATGGTCTAAATTACACCGGCTATAGCCTTGCTCAACCATAAAACTATCAAATTTAATATACCATTGCCGAGGTACTTGCTTAAAGCCATATAAACTTTTCTTCAATCTACACACTAGTTTCTACTTACCTTTGACACCAAATCCTTGTGGTTTTTCCATATATATTTACTCTTCCAAATTGCAATGGAGAAAGTCTATTTTAACATCAAGCCGTTCTAAATTCAAATCTTCAATAGCCACAATACTTAAAACAATACAAATAGAAGTCATTTTAACAATTGGAGAAAAGATTTCATCAAAATCAATACCTTTTTTCTGTGAAAATCCCTTTACAACTAACCTAGCTTTAAATATTTTCTTACCTCCCTTTTCCTCTTTCAACTTATAAACCCATTTGTTTGGTAAATCTTTTTTACATGCAGGCAACTGACATAAGTACCAAGTCTGATTTTTTAGCAAGGAGTCCATTTCTTCTTCCATTCCATGCTTGCACTGAACCTTGTCATCCACCTACATAACTTCATCATAACATTCTTATTCACCAACATCACCAATAAAACAAAATACAAAGTGGGAGAAAACATTTTTGGAGGTCTACTTATCCTATAAGATCATCAAACATTCACTAGAGTGTGTGGTATTTGTTGTTGTCATTGTTATAGAGCATGAGGAACCATTGGAACATCGTTGTTTGGAGTATCACCCAACACTACATAATCATTTTATTTCTTCTCATGCTCCCACAACTGATCTTTGTACAACACTTTCTCATTGAATATGACATCCCTACTTCTCATAATTTTCTAATTTTAAAATCCAAAAACCTATAACCAAATTCGTCAATTCCATATCTAACAAATATATATTTCTTTGATTTTACATCAAGCTTGATTCTATTTTATGAATCTACATGTGTAAATTCTTCACAAATGAAGGTTTTGAGAAAAGAATAACTCACCTTCTTACCTATCCATGCTTCCTCTGGAATACCACAACCCAAAGGATTAGAGGCATCTCTATTAGTTAAATAAATAGTAGTGTTTACAACCTCTACCCACATGTTTAAAGACAACCCAATATACAATCTCATAGTTCATGCATGCTCCATTATTGTTATATTCATGCATTCAACCACTCCATTTTCCTATGGAGTCCTTGGAACCATTTTGTTCCTATGAATACCATTAGAGGAAAAATAATCTTCAAACTCTTGTAAAATATCGGTTGACATACAGATATGAATCATATTATACTATTCAATAACAAGCCTTATGTGTATGCTTGGGAGCTTTTAATGATTAAAAAAACCAAGTTATAACCATGACCGCAATTCTAGAAAGACGCGAAAGCGCAAGCCTATGGAATCGTTTTTGCGATTGGATCACTAGCACTGAAAACCGTCTTTACATTGGATGGTTCGGTGTCTTAATGATTCCTACCCTATTGACTGCAACCTCTGTATTCATTATCGCTTTCATTGCAGCTCCTCCAGTAGATATTGATGGTATTCGTGAACCTGTTTCCGGTTCTCTTCTTTATGGAAATAATATTATTTCCGGTGCTATTATTCCTACCTCTGCAGCCATTGGTCTGCATTTCTATCCCATCTGGGAAGCAGCTTCTGTTGATGAATGGCTATACAACGGTGGTCCCTATGAGCTAATCGTTCTACACTTCCTACTTGGTGTAGCTTGCTATATGGGTCGTGAGTGGGAGCTTAGCTTCCGTCTAGGCATGCGTCCTTGGATTGCTGTTGCATATTCAGCTCCAGTAGCAGCAGCTACTGCTGTTTTCTTGATTTACCCTATTGGTCAAGGAAGCTTCTCTGATGGTATGCCTCTAGGAATCTCTGGTACTTTCAATTTCATGATCGTATTCCAGGCTGAGCACAATATTCTTATGCATCCATTTCACATGCTAGGTGTAGCTGGCGTATTCGGCGGCTCTCTATTTAGTGCTATGCATGGTTCCTTGGTAACTTCGAGTTTGATCAGAGAAACTACCGAAAATGAGTCTGCTAATGCAGGTTACAAATTTGGTCAGGAAGAAGAAACCTACAATATTGTAGCTGCTCACGGTTATTTCGGCCGATTGATCTTCCAATATGCTAGTTTCAACAACTCCCGTTCTCTACATTTCTTTTTAGCTGCTTGGCTAGTAGTAGGTATCTGGTTTACTGCTTTGGGCATCAGCACTATGGCTTTCAACTTAAATGGATTCAATTTCAACCAATCTGTTGTTGACAGTCAAGGTCGTGTAATTAACACTTGGGCCGATATCATTAATCGTGCTAACCTTGGTATGGAAGTTATGCACGAACGTAATGCTCACAACTTCCCTCTGGATCTAGCTGCTGTTGAAGCTAATTCTATAGACGGCTAATTACTCAATCCGATGGATTGTTAATGTGTTTCAATCCTTGAAAAGCAAAAAAAAGCAGTATCAAAACCGAAAGGTTTGGTACTGCTTTTTTTCCTCTCATTTTTCTGTCATAAAACTAAAAGATAGTGTGAGCAGAGCACAATAACTGTTTATTGTGCATCCAGCAGGAATTGAACCCGCGACTTCCCAATTATGAGTTGGGTGCTTTTACCATTCAGCCATGGATGCATAATCATAAGTATCGGCTCAGATCTGAAATTGGGTATTTGCCTATTCATTGCAATAAAGAAATAAAGAAATGCAACTAACTTGTTCGAGAGTTGCATTCAAGGTTATTTATCTTGCAATGCATCACTTTTAGAGAGTTTGCCTTATATGTGGATTGGTGGATTTCTCATAGTTGGCGCTGCTGCACATGCAGCTATTTTTATGGTAAGGGACTATGATCCGACTACTCAATACAACAATCTTTTAGACCGTGTTCTGAGACATCGTGATGCAATTGTATCACACCTCAACTGGGCATGTATTTTCTTAGGCTTCCATAGTTTTGGTCTATATATTCATAATGATACTATGAGTGCTTTAGGACGTCCTAAAGATATGTTTTCAGATACTGCTATACAATTACAACCTATCTTTGCTCAATGGATACAAAACACTCATGCTTTAGCACCCAGTTTGACAGCTCCTGATGCAACAGCAAGCACCAGCTTAACCTGGGGAGGTGGTGATTTGGTAGCAGTAGGTGCCAAAGTAGCTTTGTTACCTATTCCATTAGGAACTGCTGATTTTTTAGTACACCATATTCATGCATTTACTATCCATGTGACTGTATTAATATTACTTAAAGGTGTTTTATTTGCTCGCAGTTCTCGTTTAATACCCGATAAAGTCAATCTTGGTTTTCGTTTTCCTTGCGATGGGCCTGGTAGAGGAGGAACATGTCAAGTATCTGCCTGGGATCATGTCTTCCTAGGGTTATTCTGGATGTACAATGCAATTTCGGTAGTAATATTCCATTTTAGCTGGAAAATGCAGTCCGATGTTTGGGGTAGTATAAGTGATCAGGGAGTGGTAACTCATATTACAGGAGGAAACTTTGCACAGAGTTCCATTACAATTAACGGGTGGCTCCGTGACTTTCTATGGGCACAAGCTTCTCAAGTAATCCAATCTTACGGTTCTTCATTATCTGCATATGGTCTTTTATTCTTAGGTGCTCATTTCGTTTGGGCATTTAGTTTAATGTTCCTATTTAGTGGCCGTGGATATTGGCAAGAACTTATTGAATCTATTGTTTGGGCCCATAATAAATTGAAAGTTGCTCCTGCTATCCAGCCCAGAGCCTTGAGTATTGTCCAAGGACGTGCTGTAGGAGTAGCTCATTACCTTCTGGGTGGAATCGCCACAACATGGGCATTCTTCCTAGCAAGAATTATTGCAGTAGGATAATGGCTAGGAGGATTTGATTGGTACAATTATCGATCTGAAATATTTTAAATTTTTACCTATCTCATTCTCAACCAAGCTTGTCCATTTTTTAAAAGTTTCAAATACATCATATTTATACCTAAGGAAATGAATCCATACCTTCCTTATTACATTATCAATAAAAGTGGCATAATACTAAGAGCCACTGAGAGAAGATACTTGAGGTGGTCCCCATACATCTGCATGCACAAGCTCCAATTTCTCATCTTTCTTTTGCTTCCTATCCTTGAGAAAACTAGCTCTCTTTTATTTTCCATACACACAAATTTCACAAAAATCCATATTATCACATTTCAGACCTGGTAAAACATTCTTTGAAAGAAGTACTTTCATACCTTTGCACTCATATACCCAAGTCTATTATGCCATAATGTTGATTTAGAACCCAAAACAATTGTTTTATTTTTTTCCTGTTGAACTATAGCAACTGTTCTTGAACATTGATTTTTATCTGCAATAGCTAAAGTAGAAGGAATAGTATGACCTGTACAAAGATATAAAGTTCCTACTTTCACACCTTTGGCTACCACTAAGGGACCTTTTGTGACCTTCCAATTTTTATCACTAAATGTAACAACACAACCTTTCATCATATAGTTTCCTTTTGTCAAATTAATTTTTGTTTAACTCGAACGGCCTTTACCTTCATGTAGCCACGATTCCTCGAGCCATCTTAATTTGATTTTCCTTTCGGGAATATAAGAGGGTTTGTTATCTTCCAAATAAAACCAACCCAAAAATATCCTTGGACATAATCAATAAAATAACTTCTTTCCAAGTATAACATGAAATGAAGCCCCTAAATCTAACACCCAAGAATCATCAACATTATCAAGGGAATGAATCAAAGCATCCTCATCATATTTATTACTTACCATATTTTCCTCTTTATTCCCTTCCTTTTTGTCTCCTTTATTTTTTTAAGACCAACTATCTTTCTTTAAATGACCTGGCTTACTACAGTACCAGTAATCCTTCTTTTCTCTAGATTGGGACCTCTTGTTCTTTATTTTTCCTTGTGAATTACCAATACCTCCAAAATTATTTCCTCTCTCCTTTGTTTTGCCCCTAATTTTTGCATTCAAAACACTTCTTGATGTGGATGTAGCACCTGAGTTTTTCCTACAAATTTCCTCCCTCAAAATAACACCAATAACATCATCAAATTTCAATGTCTTTGAACCAAAAATAGAATTACTAGCTGTCATTACCAGGCTATTCCAACTTTTAGGAAAATAAAACAAAATAAAAAAAGACCTAACTTCTTCATCAAAGTTTACATTAACATAAGTCAATTGACTGGTAACTATGTTAAACTCATTTAAATGATCAACAACTAACCTACCTTCCACCATTTTCATATTAAATAAAAATTCATAAGAAATACCTTATTCCAAGCAGAAGTATTTTCATATAACTTTGCCAAGGTCTTCATGACATATTTAGTTGTCTTTTTCTTTTGAAATATTAAAAACCACCAATTGTGCCAAGCATATAAGAATACCGCCAAGTGACTTTCTATCTAGAATATCCCAATTCTCATCAGACATAGCTAGGGGTTTCTTGGCCTTCCCTTCCAATGGCCACCATAAATCCTTATGATAAAGATATACCTCCATCTGCATCTTCCATAATTGAAAGTTCTTCCCATTGATTTTGTCTACCTTCAACTTACCCTCATCTATTATAACTCCCTCTCAACCATAAGACTTTCTTGCAAAGGATAACTAAAAACAACCCGCTTTGATACCATTTGTTAGGGTTAGAAGGTAGATTTCAATCAATTAAATGCAGATTTGGTCAATAAAACAAATAAATTATAAAATACACATAAATTTTAGACAACAAAAGAACACAAAGATTTAATGTGGTTTACCTAAATTTAGGTTACATCCACCAACAAGAGGGTCCAAAATATATTAATCTCCCAACAAATAAGATTTACAATGACATGCAAAGACATGCAATGACATGCAACAACATGAAACAACAAATTTTTCACATTTTCACTTGCTAGTTTTACACAACCATGGCTACGGGTACCAACAACTTCTACATTTTTCCAGCCACTACTTTGTGATTTTCTATTAAAAATTTTCATGACCTACTACCCCCAAAACTGATCACTGAGAGTTCTAATATGCTCCCACACATGTACTATTAATTACCAATGAAGTGTGGCCATTGGTTGTGACTCATGCACCCAATAAAGTGCTTTCTTTGGGCAGTTACATTTAATATTTTTCACTGTCCATACACTTTATATTAAAAATATTGTAACTAATCACTTCTAGAATTTAAAATTTGTTTTAACTATCCTTTTCGATACAAGTGTAGCATAAACATTTAATAAGTGTGGCAAATTATTTAATGAAAATTAGTATGAAGATTTTATCCAAGTCCGATTGTTCTCCATAACACAACAAAAAGTCCCTTGAAAACATTCACACCAACTACACATGTGGAACCTATGCAAGAGAAAGAAAAGAGAACAATATTGAAAAAGTCATAAAGTTATTGGATGATGATTGGGGTTCCTTATATTTTACACCTACATTCATGGGAGAATACAAGATCATCACAAAAGACTCTGTAAACCAAAAAGAACAAATGGTAATGTCAACACAAAATTTGGAAGAAACTTCAAAAGCATCCACTTCAACCACTTTAAAAGAAGAAATAAATTACACAACAAACTTTGATGAAGCTGATTATGAACCACCAAACCTAAAAGAAATGAAAAATCTTTATGGAAGAGGTTACAAATTTTTGAAACAACTTTGTTATAGTGGAAAAGGATGTGGGGCTAGAGAACAAGGTATCCATGTCCCTATAGGTCCTAACACATAAGAAACCACTAGTGGTATTGGTTATTGTCCTTCCAAAAAAAAAAAGCATCAAAAAATCCTTCAATCAATACCAACACTATTACAAAAGATTCTTCTAAGTCAACTTTAACCTTGGTGCATCCTGAACTAATAGAAACAAATAGTGGTCTTGGTTATTGTCCCTTGAAAGAAACAAAAGAATCAAATAAATCTTTGATTAATATAAATTTAATCACACAAAAATATTCAAACACATGTCTTAGTAATGATTGGGGTTCACTAGATTTTACACCCTCCTTTAAGGGAGAATACAAAATCTTACAATCTAAAGAGTCTTGTATATGTATGAAACCTTGTACTAAGAAAGAGATATCTTTGAAGCAAAGGAAAATAATATTTTTAACTATTTATCAAGAGAGTATCTTGTCAATACTTTTCCAAGAACATGAAAGAAATTTTATAAGAGCTCATTGTCATTCTACTAATGAATGTAAGGTTTTGAGTGATAAAATTCATCTTAAGTATTTTGGTTCTCTTCCTTGTCTTGATGCACCTATTTCCTTTAATTTATATTGATTTTCATCCTATCACATTGATATTTGGCATTAGTAGCTTTATGTGTCTTGCTCATTGTCATTCATGGTGGTACAATTTGAGGTGCAACCATATCTATCTAGGTAGAAATATGATAGTTATTGGTGGTTATATTTGTCTCTATAATTGGGGGGCAAGGATAACTAATTTTTTGAGGTGTGAATTATTTTCAAGGATCACCTCTTCCTCTCTTTCTACTTAAAATACCAACATAGAAAGTATGTGGTCATTTTAAGTGGGGGACATATTGTCCCTTGTTCATTGTTTGCATGTTCCCTTTTTAGTGATGATAGCATACATCTCCTAGGAAGTATGAAATTTTAATTCAAAGTGTGGTCTTATTACTTCACATAATGTGTCTTCTTGGTGGTGATATTATGCTTTATATATGTTGTGTGGTCTCACAAAACACCCCATTTTTTTTTCCCCTTGGAAGAATGTGGACCCCCTCTTTTTCCTTTCCTCTGTTCCTTCTTGTTTTTTATTTGCTTTGGCATCATTCTATGGCTTGGTTGGTTGTTGATCTCACTTTCAATTTCACTTGGCCTTTTTCTTTATCCTTTTATTTCCTGGATTCAGTGTTTCGGTCTTTTCATAAAGTTTAATATATTATTAGAAATCATAATTTGAGAGTCTTGCATTTGCATTAAGGTGAATTGTATCTTCTTTTGGTCATGGCTCTGGCCCATATTTCATTAACCATAGTCCTCAATCCCGGTAGTATCTTTTTTACTAGAGTCCGGTATTTTATTATTTCCTTTTGTTTTTCTTATTCACAAGTTAGAAACTAGAGACTTTTCTTTAAAAAATTTCAATCTCTTGAACCTAATTCTCGATATTTTCTTTCACTTTTCTTCTCTTTTGAAATTAGAGGTAAATTCCCAGACCCCGATGTTTCTTCTTAAAGTCAATACTAGAAATTCTCAATCATGGTGATTATGAATTGATCATGTATCTTTAATTACCTATAGATTACAGGGAATCAATGTGACATATGATTGCCACGTATAATCATCCCACCATCTTTCTCCTCTAGTAGTGAGCTCGCACAAAAATATAGGTGTTCGTGATTTGGACCCTAATATGTTATGATTGCACCTTTATTTGAGGAATTAATGCAAAAAAAAAGGTAATTGATGAAGGTGGTGAATTACCTATGTACTTGGAACCACCTCAAGTATGCAGTTGCTTTTGTAACACTCCACTTTAAGTCATGCTACAAATTTGCAAAGGACATTGAAAGAACGAAATGACACTGGTATGCAAGGATAGGTAAGTTTTGAGAAATCAAGAAACATAGCTACCAAGGGTTTTGAAGTTACATTTTAAAAGATCATCATTGACTAAAACTAGGTATATTTTAGATAACTAACACTCTGTTAGTGATTTTCAAGCTGAAAGATCTCAAAAATGGTATTTCTCTTTAGAAATTGAAACGTTGATTATTCTCTAATTTTCTAAATTTAATCGAAAATGAACTAAATTTTTTATAAACTATAAATTTTGGTTAAATTTAACCATAACTCGCACACAAGTCACACATTTTGAAAATGAAAAACACACGAGAAAAAATGAGTACTTCTGACGCAAGGCCAGAAGAAAAATTCAAATATTGTAATTCACAAGCCATTCCAATCAATGTGGTGGTTACAGACACTCATATTGGATAGTCTTCTAATATTCATATCCATTCGAGGTTATTACAAGAAAATGCTTCTCAATGTATAAAGAATGCTATTGCAAATGGGTTACTTTCTGTAGGAGGGTTTCTGCCAGCAATGGAGGCCCCTTAATTAGTTATGCAATGTATGAATTACTACAAGCTAGCCAAAAGGGTCGTTGAGAAAGAAGGGAGAATTTATGTAGACCTCTCACATAAAGGAATCATATATACATTTGGTCTCCCTATTTATACACAAATGTACAATGTTGATATGAAAACAAAGGGCAAGACTTATCAGAATGCTAAAGAACGAAATAGAGAAATTATGAGTACCCAATGGTGCCAAGAGTCGATTACACCATAGACCAAAGTAATTCGTAGGTCTATGTTCAACCAAGAAGTGCAAGATATTATAACTTTGAAGAGAAGGATAGTTGGTTTAATGGTTGCAAGCAAATTTGAACCCTGGATGTTTGTAATAATATCCAGCCTGATGGAAAGTCCCATGCAATTACATTGGGGAAAGCTTATAAGTGACAAATTATATGAATAGATAACAACATTTCCCAAAACCAGGTGCTTTTATATGTCTTCATATGTTATTTACTCCTATGTTGTGAGAGCTAGTAAGCAAGGGTTGAAAAAAATTGGTACTCTGGGCACAAAAGTGGGAAACAATTTGATATATGCACATTTACCCCAAATCACCATCCATGGATATAAAGATAATTACATGAAATTGGTTAGAACTATGGAAGGTGATAAATCCAAAAGATTATCCCTGGAAGCACAAAGTGTCATTCGACCAAAGGAAGGATAGTGCATTCAGTTCCCTACTTACTCCTACATTAGGGTGGAGGGATTTGAGGGACATCCATTGATACTGCCTAGGTACCCAACATACAAAATTATTTTGTTAGAATTGGTGAGACAGTTGAAACCATCTCAGGGTCTTTATAGCCATGCTCGCAAGAAGGCCTCTTTTAAATTCACCATTGTGATAGGAAATTATAAGTGTATTGGAATCAAGGTGACTGGCTAGTGTGTAGAAGAATTAAGGACATAATTTTGAAGAGTTCCCCTCTAGAGAATATATTATGATACTGAAGGGAATATTTACAAGGCCATAGTTGGATTTCATGCTCATGTACCACACTTGGAAGATTATTGGCTTAATTGTGAAGAAAAACACGTAGTAAGAAGAATTAAATATGAAAGAGGTTGAAATCACAATACTATGTCTCACTTTTTCCCAAGATGGACATTCGCATCAATATTTTTAACTGAATCTTGATCTTTTGAGACCTATAGCAGCTAAACCATTAAGAATTTGAAGATGGATGAAAAATAGTGATTTGCAAAAATTTGTGTGTAGATCTCTAAATATATTTTTCCGAAATTTTTCCAGAATAAATGTCATAATCTCACCATCTCCTTTAATAACTGTTTTTAAATAGAAAACAACATTTTCAAAGTAACAATTGTGTCATACAACATAAATATTTTTTCTATAAAGGATAAAATTATAATTTTGAAATATAGATTCTTCAACATCAATATCTAGGGAAAAGATATTTTTTCCATAATTTTTTGTTACATATATATATTTTAAATTAATTTTTAAGTCATAGTAACTATAATTTGGACATACATGTGTAATCATACAACCTAGCTTATGTATATATTGAAATGATCCATTTTTGATTTTTGGTGAAACAAGGACATCAATACCTAGGGAAAGGATATTTTTTGAATTTTTTTTACAATGGTTTACTATTTTTCCACCTCTACAAAATGAAGAGCTTGATCTTCAAACACAAACCTATGTTTAGTAAAAACTGAAAATTAAATACATGATAAAATTAAAACATATCAAAACTATACTTGTTGGAAAGCTCATTTCAAGGGCTAAATTATTGTAAAATATAATTTCTAAATAGAATTATTTAATCCCTCTAAATGTAAAGAAAAAGTGTTTTTTTGCCAGCATTTTGATAGGTGTGAAGGAGACTCCATTGTAGGTATGATTTAATAATAGATGGGTTCTATCCAAGGGGGTTTGATCGAAGGGGGTCTTATCTATCCATATTCAATTAAAAAACTTTAGATGGAACCTCTCAAGGCTTAAATCATTAATTTTTGTAAATAAAGTGATTTCAGGAAAAAATCAACATGTCCCAAAAGTGAGACACACTATTGTGGCAGCACCCAAGATTATCTTTATAATTTTCCCAGATTCTCAAGCTTCATGACATCCCATATCAATTAGAAGAGGATGATGGCCAAGTGTTGAATAAAGCTTATAATGAAGACATGGTATATGATGAACCCATCCTAGACCCAGGTTTTGATGATGAAGATATGACATCAATTGATGAGTTCTCAAGACCAGTCTTAGTGTATACTCAACACTAGATTGATGATTTTTGTAAATATTTGAGAGAAAGAGGAATCATGCCCACATTCTCAGAAGATAAAAGAAGGAATCAATGAGATGAAACAAAATTTGAGAGTGGAGAGACTACTAAGAAGAGAAGGAAAACTAGTAAGGCGACTCCTAGTATAATAATTGAAGAATGAACCCCTGAAGTTTGAAGACAAGAAGTTCCCATGAAACCATCTAATAAGCAGAAAGATGTAGAAATAGGTAAAGATAGATCAAAAGTAAGACCCATAGGTGCATCTTCCTCTATAGCGAAACCAAAAACTAAACTGGTTATTGATGAAGAAGCAGGAGTAACATAAAATGTTGGTACACAAACTAGGTGTGTATCTCAAAGGGATGCAACTATTTTTACTTCTCCTCCTTCTGTTAACATGGATAGTATTAAACAAGAATTGGGTGGAACTCTTGTGGTTTAGGAGGAAATTTTTGAAGAAGATGAAGCCAAAATTAAATAACAAATGGACAAATTGGGTGGTATGTGGGAGAAAGTGAAAGAAAAGAAGTCTAAACGAAAACCCATTGTAAATCCAGTTAAAGAAGAGATGGAGGATGTAGGTTCTAATCCTATAAATGTCGAAGAAGAATATTTTATACAATGAACACTCACCTTAGAGGTAGGAAACCCTAATGTCCTTGAGATTGAAATAGGGGAGACTATAGAGCAGGATCCTATTGATGAAATATTTTTTGAAGATACTTTTGACTCCTAGCCTTCACTCAGGAATGTTCCAAATGTTAATGAATAGTCTTAGGTCTGTTAAGAACCAGAAGAAAGTCATGTTGAAATTGAAGTTGAAACTAAGAAAGAGGAAGCTACAAAAATTTTTAGGTGATGGAATTGAAAATGAAGAAAATCCTTATGTAGCAGTGAATAAAGAAGGCAATGTCCAGAGAGATGACATTGAACATCTAGATAGACAGGAAAATATAAGTCTTCAAATAGAGGAGACAATTCCAAACCCTACTAATCCTGAATCTATGCCAAAAATTATTGAGGAAACCCCCATTTCAGATGATGTGATGGGTCAAAGAGAAGAAGTTCTTGAATCAAGTGGAAAATAGGAATAAAGACATGTTACAGAGGTAGAGCAAGATGAAAATACACCTAGGCATAGAGCAAAAGAAAAACATGTCATACAAAGAAATGTAGATGGTAACAGAACCATCAATATAGCTACTCCAACAAGTGATAAAGACATACATGAAATAGTATTTAAGGAGTACAAGATAACAAGTATTAATCTTGGAGACTCATCTTGGAAGCAAGAGTTAGAAGAAATAAAAGTGAGTTTGAATACTATTGTTGTTAGAGTGCAGAAATATAAATAGAAGAAAAGAGAATTGAAAGAACGGGTTGCTACCTTAAATAATTTTATAAATTCATTAACTTTATCTAGTCAAGCACAAGATGAACTGCCCCAACATCTAATATTGATGTCACAAGAATAGGTGGATGCGATTGCAACAGTTCGCCATAAAATGAATATATTCAAAGAATGGATTGAGTACTGGGTAAAGAAGGGAGAAGAGTTCATTACAAATGAAATAGGGAAGCACAAGGAAGCATACCACCAGTTAGAGAAATCAAAAGGATTTGAAAATTAATGTAGACTTCACCAGGAGCAAGTTATTGAAGAAAAGTGAAACATTGAAATTCTCATGCAAGTAAATATCCAAGAGTTAATACAGGGAAATGTAATCTCAGAACAAGAACTTCCATTTCTAGAAAAATTGAAGAAACAATTGAAATGGGAAGGTGAAATGTTAATACAATGCATTGAAGGATTCAAAAATGTCATTGTTGAATGTAGAAAATTGATTGATAAAGATCAAGAATTTATTGAAATGCTAGCACGTCAAGGTTGTGATCCGCAGACATTAGGACAGGAGGGAAAACAAGCTAAAGACTTCAAGGAATGGATTGAAAGAATAAATAAAGATCTTGTTCAGTTGCTAAAGAGGGAGGTCATTGATGAAATTATACAGTGTAGGAACACTATAGCTAAATATGAAGCAGATAAAGTGCAAAGGAATGGTGTTATACTCTAGGTATCTAAAGAATATACTGGGCTCAAAATCACTTGGAGTGTAGTACAAGGAATTTCTAAAGAACATATGCATAAAGTATTAAATGCTTTCAAAGAACTTACCAGATGAAGAAAGGATGAGAAAGAATCTTGGAGCCTGAGTCTTGAGTGAGGAGATAAAGAACCAGATACCAGACACCAGAAGTATGATGGGTTTTGTTTTGTTCGCAATTTTTGGTTTGTAGGTTGAACCCGGTCTTTGTAGATGTTACTCATTTCGGTATTTTGAAAGAAGTTGATAGCATCGACATATGTGAAGTGCTTTGTGTTGGAGTATGAAGTGAAAGTGTGCTGCTGATGAAGTCATACCTTTGACTTGGTTTAGAATATTCTGATGACAGTTGGCGAATGCCACATGCTACATTTTAATTTATTGTTTATGATTCTCTTTAAGTTTTGAACCTTGAGGCCTTATTCCTATAAAATTCCATTTCCTACTTCATTTTTATTTAAGTTTTGAATTTGTGGATGTTGGAGGAGCATAATTTTTTTTAAGTTTTGTTCTTTTTTCCTATTTTCTAAACCATTCCAATGTAAAAATTTATATGCATGTAGACATTAATTGATATCAAAGCTTTATGGATAGCTACCTATCTAAGTATCTTTTGTAGCTGGTTTTGGAAGTTTAGTTGAACAAAACTATATGTTGTGCCATTTAAGGGTGTATACAAAACCTACTCTAAGATCCGCTGTAAATTAAACCCTCTCTTTAAAAAAGCGTAATCCATTTTAGTATGTAGTCAGGAGGAATTTCCAGAAGTATAAAGTGGTTTCTATTTTAATTGATTCTTTGGGGCATGCATGGAGAATAAATCCTCGTGAGAAACTTTAATTTTTAGTATTTTTATGCTTTATTTTAGAGTAGATGTTTAAATTTTGAAAATGTTCCAAAATTTGAATGGGAATGGATGGAATTTTATTGAAAAATATTTTGTTTTCAAGAAATTGTTGAATGCTTACAATCACTAAGGATAGGAAATAATTTTTATGTTCATGAAATATTGTTCTAAATCTTTCGATTTCATGATGTTATTTTATGAATGAAGTAAAAATTTAGAGTGAAATGTTTATGATTCTTAAAAAAACTAGAAATAATCATAGTCCCTTTGAGATTAACAACAAATATCCCATCAGTACTCAAGAGTGACCCTAGTGCAATCATGACCTGGTTATCAAAGACTTGGGATTGAACTAAAGCCAATATTTTCCTATTAAAGCAAAATTCCCCTTTAGGTTGTCTTTTTTCCATATCTTTCAAGAAGGATAGGCTCTTTGTGGTCTTGGCAATGAATAATTTATTCACCCTATTTGCTACGAGTAAAATCGCTGTCAATAGGAACTGGCAGTAGAAGGAGGGCTTGTTGTTGTCATATTTGGCTTTGTTAAATTTTAAACTAGATTTCCATAGAATCACTAGATCTTAGTCTAGTGATCCTTGTGTGACTTTAGTTGAGCTTAGTGGTCAAACGTCATCTAGACCTCAAAATTCTGGAAGTTTAAGTGGAAGTTTGAAGAATCCAACTATTGTTGTACCACCACCCCCCATAGTGATGGCATTCTTTAACATGGAGTCACCGATTCAATTTTCTATGTACAACGATTTACCAAAAAATCTAGATAAATTGTGTCCTAAATATTATTTCCACAAAGATGTGGAAGAACATATTAGTATCTTCAAGGTTACATGCTTTAGAGTGAGAATTCAACATGAAGATGTCGTATGTAGGTTGTTCCTATACACCTTAAGCGATGAAATTTACCAATGGTATATCAACCTACCTTGTAATTCTATTAAATCCTAACATGACATGGAAACTCAATTTTTAGCCAGATTCAGAACACCGATTGACCCTGCTTTGTTATATCATCAATTTGCTCAAATTAAGAGGTTTGAAGGAGAACCTATAACTAATTTTAATGAAAGGTTTCAAAAGGAATATTCTAGATTGCAAGCACCTTACGTAGTGGATAATTTGTTTGCTATCATAGTTTATTATACAATAGTAGATCCTTTAACTGCTATGTTTGTGAAGCAAAGAGAAAATCCTCCAACTACTTTACCAGAAGGCTATGCTGAAGTTGTGAGTGTGAATTTAGAAATGAAACATCTTGGAAATGGATCATCCAAAAATGTCGAAAACGGATTGAATGTTTACCCTGCCCTGAACATAAATGGATTTCTTGTAGGTCATCCTATAGCTTCTAATGTTTATCCTTTAGTGGTCTAGAATGGGACGTTTCCTCAAAATACTTTCTTTCAACTAGGAAATAGTCAAGCTACAGTCCCTCACCTTGGTCTAGCTATAATAGAGTTGTGTCCTAAAGGAAATTATTTTTTCTTGCAAACTCAAGAAAATCAAAATATCAAAATTTCAGAGGAAAATGAAGACATGAAAGAAGTTAGAGCTCAACTCAAAATTTTAACCAAAGAGGTTACACAATTAAGAAATCAAAATTTTTATGCTCAAAATAACAACCAAGACTCACAAAATTGGATGTACAATGCTCCTAGGCCACCTAGACCTTGGAATACATGACCTAATAATGAAGGAGTATCAACACCTCTAGATAATGTTGATCCTAATAATAAAGGCCTACGTCGAAAGTGAATTTAGCTAATCTTGTGATGAATAATTGGTGTAGAATTCATAATACAAATCCTCATGCTAAAGTAGACTGTTCACAATTTAAAATTGCTTCAGACATTTTTCTAGCTGCTACACATTATAATGAAAATTGTGACTCTAATCCTCCTAAGGGAAATGAATTAGTCCCAATAGGATATAATTTTTCTTTAGTCCTTGAAATTTATGAATTTTTTAAACCACCTGATGTTATCACAAGTCATGCTCATGAATATGAAAGTGATAATTCAACTATGACCTTGGAAACATATACTTCTCCTTATCAAGATGAAAATGAGCCTAAAGAAGAAATTGATGAAATTCATGCCTTTCAACAATATCACAAAGGACACATCTATAACATGAGTAACAACACCAATAGTGGAGGTAAATTTAATGGGCCTTTAACAACATCTATCTCGCCTAATAATTTTAATACTCCACTCGATGATAAATCAAGCAATAATCTAGGTTTACCTAAGGTAACCTCTCACTAAAATTCATCAAATGCTTCAAAAGGTGAAAAGATAGATTTCACCGACCAAAACAATTTGACTAATTATTTAGTGGAAGAAATAAAAGAGGTAAAGATTAGCCTTTCTCTATCGGAATTTCTCAAAACACCTATGATAAAGAAAGATTTCTTAAATACTCTTGAAGATTTTCCTAGAGAAATAAAGTTCAAAGAAACTCAGGTGAAAGATGCTTAGGCTAAAATGAAAGAAAAAAACATTATTCCCATAGTAGATGTGCAAGTAGCCTTTCACAAAGGAAAACTAGAGTCTCCACCATTTTTACTCACTTTGAGAATATTCAGCAAGAATCTCCATAATTGCTTAGCAGAATTTGGAGCGTCTGCTATCGTGATGCCTTTATCCATATGTCAAACATTAGGGTTAACTCCAGCAGGTTCTTTAAAGGACACTCAACTTGATAAAAAATAAGTAAATGTAGTCAAAGAATTGACTAATATTCACATGCAATTGGCCTTTGACCCTAGAATCCAATATTACATTCACATTCAAGCCATGGAGATACTTGACACTTATGGTATGCTTTTGAGTAGAGATTGGTCTAAAACCTTGATGGATACATGGCTACTAATTTCTCACATATGTGGTTACCATGGAAGGGAGTTCCTAACCAAATCAGGACCGAAAGAGAACCATGCATGAAATATATGATCACTAATTACAATGAAAGAAATTAAGTTCTATACATTGATGTAGAACTAGGAATTTAGAAAATAAGAAGTTCAGATGTTAAAATAGACGAATTCTTCACCTGTGATGCTAAGGAACCTAATCAATTGAATCCTAGAAGAAATGTTTTAATTGAATTAGATTGCGATTCTTTTGAAGAAGATAATAGTCCTTATGATAAATTTCAAAAAAATATTATTGCAAAAGCTTAGGAGAATGGTAAAATCAAAATTTCACTAAAGAGTTTGTTGTTGCAGGATTGGTGCAGGTTACATAATGTTGCACTCTCAAAAAACAATTGTATGATGTGTTTGGAGATAATTCATAGAATTGAAAACCAATATTCTTCAGAACATGATAAGATCAAGAGATCTGGATCAGGAATACATAAAGACAAAGCTTGAGACATACAAACTGAAGAGATTAATTCAATGATACTAAAGAATGGTAAAGTACAAGTTACAGATGATCAAGCCTAGATTCTTAAATTTGATGGATCTAAATCAAAACAAGGAATTGGAATTGGAGTCAAACTTATCAATCCACAAGGTAAGTCTTTTCTTTTTGCATATTGATTGAAATTTCAATGTACTGTTAATGTGCCAGAATATGAAGCCCTTATGCATGGGTTGATCCTCACAATCAAGAAGAAAGTCAAAATCCTTAAAGTGTTTAGTGATTCAGAATTGGTGGTTAGGCAAGTCCGTAAACAATATATTTTCTACTACAAGAAATTGTCCAATTATCAACACAAAATATGGGATTTAATAGAATATTTTGATGCATTCAGCATTACTCATATCCATAGAAGATTTAATAAAAGAGTCGATGCTTTGGCTACTATTGATAGTACTCTAGAACCTTTGGATGCTTCAGATTTGAAGAGATTTACAGTTGAACTAGTAAAGTTACCTTCAATTCTTGATAATGTTACT
This sequence comes from Sequoia sempervirens, assembly GCA_007258455.2. Classification (NCBI taxonomy): domain Eukaryota; kingdom Viridiplantae; phylum Streptophyta; class Pinopsida; order Cupressales; family Cupressaceae; genus Sequoia; species Sequoia sempervirens. Next base: position 2,857 of record VDFB02361193.1, on the reverse strand, counting down.
AATTTGTAGGTATTCGAAGATGATTGACACATATTGGAGTTCATCACTAATTTTGGTGTTTTTGAAGTGTAAGTAATCGAAGAGATAGATTGTCCTGATGGTGAAATTCAAGATGAAGAATTAAATAAAGCCAGAGAGAATAATATTCTAAAAGGAATAATTGAATTAGAATGATTATTTGACATTGATAATATAGTTAGAAAGAAAGATTTCTTCAAATCGACAGAGGACTATTTGAATTATATAATTTACATATTGAAGAAGATCTTAAGAATGTGCTCATAGGGAAATTTTGTACTGAAGAAGAAAAAAGAAATATTGCTTAGGCACTTAAAGATTATTGGAAAGTTATAGCTTGGGCATATGAATATTTGAAGACTTATGATACTTCCATCATTACTCATATGATACCATTAAAGCCTGATGTGAAGCCTTTTTCGTATAAACAATGTCCTATTGGTAAGTTTGGATTATGTGAAACCCTTTTATATTTACTCTTTTCCTTCTTTTCACACTTGTGTAGTAGTATTAACACAAAAAGGTGAAGATAAAGGAGAAAAAACAATTGCTTTTATGAGTGCTCCATTCAAAGAAGTGAAGTTGAGATATACAGCTATTGAGAAACAAGCCTTTGCTTTGGTCAAAGCAGCATGGAAGTTTAGACATTACATCCTTATGAGTATAGTTAAAGCTATTGTTCCAGATTCTACCATCAAAATGTTGTTAAAACAGAGTGAGCTCGAAGATAAAACAACCAAATGGGTCACAATCTTACAAGAATTTGATCTAGAAATCATACCCATGAGATTGGTTCAAGGAAAAGCTTTAGTAAAATCCATTGCAGAAATAGATCTGCAAATTTCAAGTCAACAATATACTTTGGATGTAGAAGACCAAGAAGACTGGTATTAAGATATATGGAATTATTTGGTTAGCCATACTTGCCTTGATCATATGCAAAGAAATCAAAGAAGATCCCTTAAGATAAAATCACAAAATTACATGATCAAAGGAGGAGTTCTATTTAGAAGAAACCATGAAGGAATCTATTTAAGATGCTTAAATAGAACAAAAGCAAATAAAGTGTTGTAGGAACTACATGATAAATTTGAAATAGCTCATGGAGCACCCTTAGCCACTGCACACCTTATTCTGAGAGTTGGTTACTACTGGCCAACAATTTTCAAAGATACTTATGAACATGTTAAACACTGCTATACATGTCAAATTGCATTAGATAAAGGAAGATTCAATGCTCAACCACTCCAACTAGTGATGGAGATGCATCCCTTTCCACAATGGGGACTAGACTTTATTGGTACCATTAATCCTCCATCCTCTCTGGGCCATAGATTCATATTAATTGCTATAGAGTACTACACCAGATGGGCAGAGGTGTGTCCCAACAAGCAATGCACTATGGAAGTGGTCATCAAATTATTGGAAGAGAATATCATTACTAGGTTTGGAACATTGTATGCATTGGTATGTGATAATGGCCTTGCCTTTGCTTCATTAAAATTTTCCAATTGGGCATTTGAATATGGCATAACACTAAATTTTTTTATCTAACTATTATCCACAGGGAAATGGATTAGCTGAATCATCAAATAAAAATTTGCTAGATATAATTAGAAAATTGATTGGAAAAAAATCGTAGGGAATGGTATTATTTGCTAAAATTCACCCTTTAGGTAGATCGTACTATGATGAAACCTGCATTAGGGAATTATCCTTATCACTTAGTCTATGGGGTTGATCCTATACTACTGATAAACTTAAAAATACCTACTTGGCAGTTTGCACAGGAATATATTGGATTAGATGACCAAAAAGAAGCCTGATTGTTGCAACTCATGCATTTAGATGAAAAACATACTCGAGCTATAGATAATTTTTCTAGGCATCAATCTATGGTAAAAAGATGGTTTGATAAGAGAGCTAGATTTAAGACTTTTAGAATAGATGATTTGGTCTAATATTGGAATAAAGCCCATGAACGAAAGGGTGAACATGGTAAGTTTGTAAAGTTATGGATAGGTCCATATCATATTTCTGAAATCTTGGGTGACACACTTATAGGTTGAAGTCTTTGACTGGTGAAGATATCCCATTTCCTTTCAATGGGCAGTTCCTAAAGCATTATTTCCAGTCATGAGTAAATATTTTCTTTTTGTAAATAGTTTTTTTTTGTAAATATTTTCTTTTTGTAAATAGTTTTTTTTGTAAATATGTTTTGTTGTTGTTTTGTAAATAGTTGTTTGTTGCTTTTGTTTTTCTTTTTATTGGTGTTGCATCATTTGACTTTACAGTGATTAGCAACTTTTGAAGGTGAACAATTTAATAGAATGTCAACTCTAGAAGTTTGATCTATGTCCTGACCAGAAATAGTCCTTTCTTTATAAATTGTTTGAGAATTATTCAATTCTTTATACTCTGGTTAGCATGAATCATTCAGTTGATGTTGAGCTACAAACGAATACATTTAAATCATTCTACTAAAATTTGGGATAGTAGTTATTTGCATTAATTGAAAAATCAAAAGACTACCTTTGCTACCACTTAAATTCCCAACCTAATAATGAGCTTCATTGCTTGCAAGTTGATAAAAGAGCTATCATTGAAATACCAAAAGATAAAAATGAGCTATCATTGCTATATCTATACAAAAAAAAGAATCAACTCTTTAGGCTATCTAAATAACTCTATCGAGGCTATAGACGCCTAACCGGCAGTAGAGCTATGTTTGGCGGAATTACGGATATAACCTTGTTGGGGCTATGGACGCTTGACTAGAAGCAAGGCTCTATCCTTGGTAGGCTTAAAACAAATTTTCATATTATGTAGGTGATCCCAT
>VDFB02361192.1:0-23249 GCA_007258455.2 Sequoia sempervirens | reverse complement strand
ACTTTATTCCTTTTTAGAACGCTTCACAAAAAGGTGGGACACTTCAAAAAAAAGTGGGATACTTCACAAAAAAGTGGGACACTTTGCAAAAAAGGGGGACACTTTGCAAAAAAAGGGAAACTTTTTCAGAAAAAGGGATGCTCTATGAATTTTTATTTTAGGGTCCTAAATCTATCTAGAAATGCATTAAACATAAAATAAATGCATAAAAATAAAGCTAAGGTAAAGAAGAATCCACTCACTTGATGTTGTAGATCACCACACACTACCTCCTCATGTAGGCTCTCAAGTCTCAAAGGAACGTATGGTCGTATGCTTGGCATTGTCACTCAATCTCCACCGAAGTCAAACTACAAGAAGGTAAAAGACAAAATGATTACAAACTACTTCACTTTTTACTCTTATATGCTTGTCATTTACATATTAGGGTTAAAAGTGGTTTTTCATTCAAACTAATATATTGGGGGCTAGAGAACTCCATTTTTTATGTTGTTTTCTGTGTTGGATTCGTAATTCCACTCCCATACTTATTAAATTTCTATCACTGTGGTATGGTACTTAGAAATACTCTATGACATGACTTATGCAATTTGACGTGGTTAGACTACTACCTTGATTCCACCTCCATAAAGCAAGTGGAATTAAGGGAGGGCATACATCTACCCTCGAATTGGATTCCATAAAGAAGTTAGATATGAGGATTTTTTCAGAACAACTAATGAATTGGTTTTGCAGGATGCGGTTCCTAACATTGTTGTTTTGTAGATAGCTACAATGGGGCTTCATTTTCCCATGTTTTTGAATGGATCCATATGAGTATCCTTTTATGAAATAAAATTTACTATTCAAATTACTTTAGCTGCATATGCACGTAGTGTCATATGGGTGCTAAAGTGGGGGCTAAATATAGTGTAGAAAATTTTACTCCCTTATTGGAGATGTACAATTTCACACTTACTTTGGACGTATTTTAGTACCTTTGCATTCATACACTTTAAATCATCATTAATAGGCCCCTAAGACCCTTTAGTTTGGATCCCAAGACTTATTTCAATTGAAATCTTGAAAAAATCACCAAATACATTCAATTCTCTAACACCTCGACATTTTCTCACCGAAGATAGGTGGACTCATATTCCACCTTTTGGGAATATGAGTCTCTAGGTGGGACCCATACACTACCTTGGGTAAAAAGGAGAGTTCCATGTGGCCTCCTCTTTTTTAGGCTTGGAGTGGGAAATTAAGGTTTCTAATTCAAATTTTTGGTTAATGTCGACATTTGGGATCTAATAAACAGTAAATTAGATGATATGCCTATAAAAATAAGGTTTCAAATCATTATGACCTAGTAATAAAAGAGCTAAGCAATCCTAGAGTCTTCAAGCAAGATTCTTCAAGAGATATTTTCAAGTATTCAAGAGCAAGGAGCAAATAAAGTTGAAGTCTTGGAGCAGCATTATAGTGTTTTTACAGGTCTTCAAGCTCACTTTCAATTCAAGATCTAGCATGTTCAAGGATTGATGATGGTTTCCTATGGAGAATCATGATGGATTCTAGGTTGGGAATATGCAACTAGCCATTGAACCAAGACTAATGAATTGTTTCCTAAGTGATTCCATCTTCCATTATCATTCTACTTTCTACCTAAAGGAAGGTGCATGCATTCTTATGGCTTATTAGGGTCAGTAGAGATCTCCCTAAGTGAGTCAACACCATTTTCATGTCTCATTTATGCATCCTATTCCCAGCAATACTAGAATAGGGTTTCATTGTGCTTTATATATCTTGATCTTAGATGCACTTAAAATTAGGACTTTCTACACACATTTCTTTTCAAGATCTATTATTTATATCAAGGTTTAATTACTAAACTACTGTTTGACCAAGGAAACCCCATAAGAAAATCAACACAATATTTTGTTTTGCAGATCGTAAATAGGTTCAAATCTAGAAGTGAATTTTGGAAAATATAGGAAGGAAGTGTAGAGATAGGAGAATTGATTTAGATCCCAACTTTCCAAAAAAGTAGAATGGGACAAAATTGCCACTTGGGGCGTATGAGTCCTTATATAGTTCACTTTTTTTAGATTTCAATGGATTCAAACTTGTCACTATGAAATTCCACTTTCTGCCAAAAACCCTAAACTGGGACTAAATCACCTAGTCTAGCATATGAGTCCCAATGTGCATCAAAAGTCATAATTTCAGGATTGTAAACCTTGTTTTAGGAATCTCCAGTTTTCTAGGTGCCCTTTTATTCATGCTCAATTTATTATTCAAAATTTGAGTTTGATTTCCTAGGTTACATAGCTAGATTGGAATATCACTTACATTTCCTTCTTTCTAAGCCTTTTCTTAGTGGTGAACCCCCTTTTGTATTTAATCACACCCAAGGAGACCTTATAGCTACCCCTTCCCTCAATTGAGTCATTGGATTGAGATCTCTAGGGTTTCCTTGAATGAACTAGAGTGAAATAGAAAATGAAGGAATCCCCTGCCCCTTGTGTGCTCCATATCCTAAAAGGTGGAGCACCCTATTCCTTTATTTCATGAAATAAGATTGCATAACAAATTTGGTATAATTAGAATGGAAATACTAAATGAACTTATATGATTTAAGTAACCAATGAGAGTTTAGAATATCATTGAAGACATCCAATGAGATCAAAAACTCACTCCAAATAACTCCTTCACCTACACCTACACACATAAGACTTGAGAGAGGCATTAGGTAGTTGTATAAGAGTTTTCCTCAGTCAAACTACCATTTTGGTGTTCCCACTTCCATGAACACTCTTAGGAAGGATGATAGAAATAGGCATAAAACAATAGAAAAAATAATATGTTAACAAAAGAAAGATAATATGCTCAATATAAAATCTCAAAGAGTTAGCACCCCAAGCATAGAAGAAAATTAGCTTGCTGGTGTAATGAAGAAGCAACAAGAATTCTCATGATGAAAGTGACCTCTTCAAATGGTAACAATATAGCCTTGCAAGATGTCACTATGATCATATAAATGGTAGAATGGTGGAGTTTTAGAAGGTTTTGCATGAGAAAATCAAGCTAAAGAGTGTTGTAGAATGCCAAAGAATTGTGTATGAAGTTCCAAAGATCAAGATGGATGTAAAGAGGGAAGATTTTGGTTCAAAATAGCATGCTCGAGTGATTCTTGATGAAACTGCAGGTTAGAAAAGGTATTACACTACCAAAATACTACAAGTATAATGTTTCAATAGCTAACACAATCACAAATTTTTGTGATCTATAGCACATGGGTGTGCAAACATCTATGTGATATACCCGTATGGGAGAAAAATGGACTTAACAATTGAGGTACTAGACATGTAAGGTGTTGAAGGATGGTTTGTGTTGCAATTGGGATTAAAGAGCACAATTATCTTTATTGTAACTAAAGAGGAAGGTGTATGTAATGTGAAACTTCATAGGATGCAATAATGCAATTTACAACATTACACCTACATGCAATTTTAGAGTAAATTTGGCAACATAATGGTATTTGCAAATCAACTATAAATACTATAAGGCTAAGAACCAAATAAATAAACATGGTTTCAAATTGGAAACCATAATGGTATAGAAAAACTATTAATAAAACTACAAGAATTATGGCACCTAAACATGGATTAAAATTCTAAATCCATCTTCCTTGTCTTGGTCCCCTTAGCTATTTTTAGAATGTTCATATCATATCTTAAAATGTCATAAACTATCATATTTGACCATCCAAACTTGGGTGCCCTAATTTTTCCTCATTGAACATTCAAAAAGATGCTCCATAATAGGTGTAATAACATGACATAATGTTGGTCAAGGTTACAATGTAATCTCTCTCTTACATTGTCTTACATTCCATACAATCTATCATATATAAATCCCTTCATGATGACCATACACACACCACACGATGTTGACACATGGCCAAACAATGCCACCTCAAAGTGGAATACCTACCTCCATGTCAAGCCAGAAAAGACTAAAATATGAGGTCTAGTAGCCTTCAAGTGCATATAAAATATATCATAAAACACAAGGCCGCTAGAAGATAAAAGGCACTAGAAGATGAAATAGCAAGTGCATAAAAAATATATCATAAAATACATTAGAAATACAAGGCCAAGACAAATACTTCCAACAAAAGACACCCAAAAAGGGCTAGAGATTTATATTAAATTTAGCAACATAATTGATTTTTAAATTTTATCACATTTTTTCTAATTAGGTAAACTCTAACTCTCCATTTCTATTTCAGCACATGTTTATTTACTATCTATATTAGCATTTATCTATCTAATTACTAGAATTTTCCCTTCTTTAGCTAGGATTTTTAACTAAATTTAGTTATTTAGCCTTAACTATTCTAAAGGTATGTTTTATTTCTTTTAAATGCTAGATAACATTGAAAAAACTTTATATGTATTATTAATAATCTAATATGGACAAGTGAATGGTATAGGTATGAGCCATAGGAGCCAAGTGCATGACTTTGTTGACTATGAATAGATATGAAATTTTTAGTCTTAATGTTAATTTAAGATATAGATTCATTTCAAGGAATATATGTTTAGAAAATTGTTTGAAGTAATTATTTTGAATTTCTAATTTTAAAAGAGGAGAGAGGAGGTCAAGCAAACAAACCAATAAGTCATTGTTTTAGTAGGAGGACCACTTCAATTATAGTATCACCCCATCAAAATTAAAAAAAATAATACGCATTAAAGTTGTATATGTAAGATAAATTTTTAGCCACATATTTTAAGAGTTCCAATTTCTATGGATATTTTATCTAAAGGAATATTTTTAACAAAATTGTAGAAAACAATTATTTTGAATTTTCAATTATTAGAAAGAGGAGAGGAGATCAAGAAAACATAAAACCAATCATTTTCTTAATAAGAAGATCACTTCAATTATAATATCAACCATTAACATAAAAATCATATATGTTAAATTATATGTTAATTAATTTTTTTTTAAAAATACACAATTTTAACCATGGATATATTTCTTTAAAATATGCTTTTAAATTTCAATTATTAGTTTTGCCCATGGCAGAATACTAAAGCATTCATTCAATTCATTTTTTTTGAGTGATAGTGACAATCCAACCAATAAACATCTAGAATTAAAAACTTTACCAATAATTTTATATAGTTTATTTTAAATTGTCTATTTCTAAAATTGTTAAAATATTCTTTATTTTTCTTTTTATTGGTTCATGTTGTCAACAATCATTGCAAAAATTAGGAATTTTTTTTTTTCTAAATTATGTGCAATGCAATGCATTTAATTCATGAATCAAATTTCAAACCTATTAATGACTTGAATGACATGAGCACTATTACATACATCATCATATAATTACATTGTTGACTTACAACTATTATTTTACATATTTTATTTAATAATTGGTAAGATTTTCAAACTTATTAAATAAATGTGAGTACATTCAATGCATATTTTATATTTGTTTATCAAGTGTGTATTAAATATCACAATAAAATTTATCTATCTATAATAAATATAAAAAAAAATTATGTATTTATGTATCTACACTAATATTTCAATAAAATCTATTTTAAAAAATATACATCTAATAATATAATTCAGCAAGGCAAAAATTACATAAATATCACATTATCAAAAGCATAAAAATAAATATATATAAGAAATTATTATAATAATATATTTGTATAATTGCATATTTTTTTTATTTTTGGAACATTAATTAACTATAATAATAACATTATACAACAACAAACAATTATATTACACCCCTATTACTTCTATTAACTAAATGTTTAAAACAACAAAACACACTCATATGAATTTTATTTTTTATTTATGCAACATTAATCAACTATAATAATAACATTATACAACAACAAACAATCACATTACACCCTTAGTTGTTTTATTAACTAAATGTTTAAAACAACAAATACACCCCACAAGATTTTTTATTTTTATTTTTCAATATTAATCAACTATAATAATGACATTATAAAACAACAAACAATCACTTTAAACTCCTAGCTATTTCTATTAACTAGATGTTTAAAACAACCAAGCACACCCCACAATGGGCAGGACCTGACGCAAATCGTCTCTTGTTGAAACAAGGGAATGAGACAAAACAAACAAAAAAATCAGGGCCACTTCAATTATAACATCACTCTAACATAAAAGAATACATTGTATCTTTGGAAATCATATATGTTTTGACTATTTGTTAGTTAAAGGAGACCCATGGGGAAGACTATTACAAAGAAAAGAGTAGGTATCCTTGGCGTGTCGACCAAGATGTCTTGATGGGAAAGACAAACAACTTTGCGCAGACCGTACGTGATGAAAGATATGTGGAATTGACTGAGGATTGAAACAGGCAATGCGATCAAGCTCAAATGTTAAATTCAACGTTTACTAGGCCAGTGCGTAGATTTTACGTCCCATATTATTTAATGCTTACTGTTGAAATTCCAATCTATGACCAACAGGAACGCCCCTCCAAGGAGTCAAATGCTAATGAGATACTTGAATTTCCGGGAACAAACATGGTGAAGATAAAGAACCCAACCCAATTCCTGCAGTCTATTCAATGCTTTGTTGTTCAACACCTACTTCAGTGTCTTATTGGTGGACCTCACCCGTTGATTATTCGGAGCGTTGAGGGCCATGCTATAGGGATGCAGTCCACCTTGATGATTATAAGAGACATCCATTTCGTGTATCAACCTGTCATTAATTGGTTAGGACCTTACATAATTGATGAAATTTATGGGTATGGAGCATACACATTAATAGAAATGGATGGAACTCTTCTTAAAGAACCTATTAATATCCCACATTTGCACCAATGCTATGTCTAATCTTCTTGAATAGTGTGAATGATAAAGAAATGATGTTAGAGTTAGTAGATAGTATGTTATTTCTCTCACATTGCTTCATTCTTGACAAGCAATCATTTATGTGTCTTGGAAAGTAATTATTCAAATTAGTTTTGGGTGGTTACTTTAGGTTTCATAATATTCAAGTTAATCTTGTATGTTGTGTTAAATTAAATCCTTATATGCATTTAATGTTCTATAATTAGATTATAGGAGAATTTAATTTAGCATTTAACATACTAAAAAATAATGTTGCATCTAAAAGAGAACTAGGTAGTTTTAATTAGATCACATAAAACATGTTAGATCATCAAGACATCTATTAAATAGTCAAGTAGAAAGATTATTTCATAAATCACATTGCCATCTAACTTAAAAGCATAAACATAAACAACCAAATATAGATGCTCATATATATGCATCATTAAAAATTTTGAAGTACATGTCATCAAATATACAATGCTACTGCAGCTTGTGGCTCCTAGATCCCCCAGGGCCTAGTGATCACATCCGTCGTGAGACAGTAGTACACAATCGTGAACTAACAATAGAATCTAGTGCATCTTGTAGGCCTCAAGCTCATCCAATAGTCGTAGCATCCCACACAATGGCCTTTGTGCACTCTCGGTCTGTGTGGTTCCTCTCCACCTATGATATGGAAATATCTCCACAAAGTCTCTCAACCTCCGCTAGATCTTGAGATGAACAAAGATCATCATCAGTAGCCTACAGTGCTAATAGATCACCCTCGACTTGATCAATGCACTTGGTAGCACTCTCATATGCACCTATCAACCTCACAAAAAGATCGAACAACTCTAGATGGTACTCCAGAATGGGTGAGGGCATGTATTCTATGCCAATAGCCTCATCTGTGACCAGAGGAAGTACTATCTCTAGAGTAGCCCATTGGTAGAGATCCTGCAACTCTTTCACAGACCCTGCAAGATAGAAATCATAAAAATAAGTAGTACACATCATGACGTGTATATATGTATATAAATCAAAGCATGAATATAAGCATAATTATAAAAGCATAAGCATAAACATAAATAATTTGTCATCACCTAGACCTCTAGCTTGTTGTGTAAAAATAGCCTCATCTTGCATAGGAGGAATAGAAGATGTGCTAGCCTCTCCATGCTCATAAGTGTTGGCACATGATGTGGCTACTGACTATGATCTAGCAACCTAGGTGGGAATTGAATCTCTTCACTCATGAGAAACTGGACCCTCATTTGTTGTATCACTACCCTCACTCATTAGCTAGCCCTCATCCCCCTGCTCCTCATAGTCATATTTTTCCTCCTCTACCTCATCCTCAAATAGGTTTACGAACCTAACCAATGCCTCCTCACATGTCTCCTCCTCATCATCCCTATGATCTAGAAGAGACCCCACAAATACTATAGGTTGATCCATAGGAAATACTAGAGTTGATCGTGTTGTAGTCCACCACTCCTCATAGGCATCTATAGCACCTACATTATCAACATCAAAGACTAGGGGAGTATCAAGATCCTCATTGTCTGAATCACTCTAGAGATACAACATTATCAACTATGAGTCATCTCGTATCTCCTATCCTTTAGGCACTTCACGCTTATCACTTGTAAAATGATTATGCTACTGGTGACATCTATACCTATCTGAACTATCTCATGACATGATCATAGTAGAATGGTCTCACTACATAGTCATGTCTCCCTAGTAGAAATATGTCCCTCTACATCCTTTTCAACTAGCAGGCCTCATTTGGCAACTGTTGTATCAACTGGTAAGGTCTCAATAAGATCTCCTCTTAATCTAGATAGTTGAACCTGGCTCTCCAGAATAGCAAATCTCCATATTGCCATACTTTTCTTAGTGGATAACTGAAAGAGCGTGGGTATCCTAGGGTGCATGCAAAAGGAAATCATGTTAGCATGGTACATGTGATATGCTCTAGGAATTTGACCTATAGTAGTTTATAGTGCACCATGTTATCCACCTCATGGTAAATGAATCATCCTTAATCATAGTATAGATGTGTTAGTATGTTGTGACCTAACGCATAGATGATCTTGTGATGCTCCATCTCCTATATCATGTGCTCTAGTCCTTCATCCAGGTGTGCTCCCCAACCATATGGGACTAGTACTAATGCTACGATAAAAATCATAATCTGCCTCAAAAGTGGCAATCGTGTGTAGAGTAGCCACTGCAACTCAATACATGGCACCATGATCTCCTCCCGAATCAAACCTCTCAAACAATACTGTATATTTTCTCTCATCTCCCTATATGAATGATCCTATGCAAAATGAATAGTCTCGCCTCAAATAGGAACTTTAAGAATGTGATGAACATCCTCCAGAGTGATAGTCATATTTCTAGTGGGTAGACAAAAGGTGCAAGTATCTGCATCCCACCTCTCTATTAGTGCCATCAACATGGCATCATGGCATCTTATGGGAGGCATGATATGGGCCTAGTATATGCAAATGTATGCTATAATATCTCCCTTTCCTCCTCTAACAACACTATGACTAGGTCTCGTAGGTGACAAAATAGTCTGTCGTTGAGACACTATCACAATCGAGGAGGAATCTAATACAAAAATAAAAAATATCACCTATAAGCATTCTAAAATCTTAAATATATACATCAACAGTCAAAAGAATCAATGCTAAAGTTGCTCTAGGGTGCTTTGATAAGGGTCCTAGACACTTTATTCCTTTTTTGAATGCTTCACAAAAAGGTGGGACACTTCACAAAAAAGTGGGATACTTCACAAAAAAGTGGGACACTTTGCAAAAAAGGGGGACACTTTACAAAAAAGGGAAACTTTTTGAAAAAAAGGGATGCTCTATGAATTTTTATTTTAGGGTCCTAAATCTATCTAGAAATGCATTAAACATGAAATAAATGCATAAAAATAAAGCTAAGGTAAAGAAGAATCCACTCACTTGATGTTGTAGATCACCACACACTACCTCCTCATGTAGGCTCTCAAGTCTCAAAAGAACGTATGGTCGTATGCTTGGCATTGTCACTCAATCTCCACCGAAGTCAAACTACAAGAAGGTAAAAGACAAAATGATTACAAACTACTTCACTTTTTACTCTTATATACTTTCAAATTAGCTCATTTACATATTAGGGTTAAAAGTGGTTTTTCATTCAAACTAATATATTGGGGGCTAGATAACTCCATTTTTTATGTTGTTTTTTGTGTTGGATTCGTAATTCCACTCCCATACTCATTAAATTTCTATCACTGTGGTATGGTACTTAGAAATACTCTATGACATGACTTATGCAATTTGATGTGGTTAGACTACGACCTCGATTCCACCTCCATAAAGCAAGTGGAATCAAGGGAGGGCATACATCTACCCTCGAATTGGATTTCATAAAGAAGTTAGATATGAGGATTTTTTCAGAACAACTAATGAATTGGTTTTGCAGGATGTGGTTCCTAACATTGTTGTTTTGTAGATAGCTACAATGGGGCTTCATTTTCCCATGTTTTTGAAAAGATCCATATGAGTATCCTTTTATGAAATAAAATTTACTATTCAAATTACTTTAGCTGCATATGCACGTAGTGTCATATGGGTGCTAAAGTGGGGGCTAAATATAGTGTAGAAAATTTCACTCCCTTATTGGAGATGTACAATTTCACACTTACTTTGGGCCCATTTTAGTACCTTTGCATTCATACACTTTAAATCATCATTAATAGGCCCCTAAGACCCTTTAGTTTGGATCCCAAGACTTATTTCAATTGAAATCTTGAAAAAATCAACAAATACATTTAATTCTCTAACACCCTAGCATTTTCTCACCCCGAAAAGATAGGGTGGGACTCATATTCCACCTTGGGAATATGAGTCCCCCTAGGTGGGACCCATACACTACATTGGGTGTATGAGTCCCATGTGGCCTCTTTTTAGGGTTTGAGTGAGAAATTAAGGCTTCTAATTCAATTTTTTGGTTAATGTCAGTATTTGGGATCTAATAAATGGTAAATTAGATGAGATGCCTATATAACTAAGGTATTGAATCATTATTTCACCTAATAAATCTTATGAAGCAATCATAGAATTTTTCAAGCAAGAGCCTTCAAGGTATATTTTCAAGTATTCAAGAGCAAGGAGCAAATAAAGTTGAAGTCTTGGAGCAAAATTATAGTGTTTTTGCGGGTCTTCAAGCTCACTTTAAATTTAATATCTAGCATTATCAAGCATTGATGATGGTTTCCTATGGAGAATCATGATGAATTATAGCTTAGGGAGATGCAACTAGCCATTGGACCAAGCCTAATGACTTGTTTCCTAAGTGATTCCATCCTCCATTATCATTCTACTTTCTACCTAAAGGAAGGTACATACATTGTTTTGGCTTATTAGGGTGATTAGAGATCTCCCAAAGTGAGTCACCATCTTCATGTTTCATTTATGCATCCTATTCTAGCACATTAGAATAGGGTTTGATTGTGCTTTAGATATCTTAATCTTAGATGCACTTAAAATTAGGACTTTCACACACATTTTCTTTCAAGATCTATTATTTATATCAAGGTTTAATTACTAAGCTAGGGGTTTGACCGAGGAAAACCCCCCATAAGCAAATCAACACAATATTTTGTTTTGTAGATCATAAATAGGTTCAAATATAGAAGTGAAGTTTTGAAAATATAGGAGGGAAGTGTAGAGATAGGATAATGGATTTAGATCCCAACTTTCCAAGAAAAGAATGGGACAAAATTGCCACTTGGGGCGTATGAGTCCTTATACTATAGTGCACTTTTTCTAGATTTCAATGGATTCAAACTTGTCACTATGAAATTCCACTTTTTGCCCAAAAACCCTAAACTGGGACTAAATCACCCAGTCTAGTGTATGAGTCCCAATGTGCATCAAAAGTCATAATTTCAAGATTGTAAACCTTATTTTAGGAATCTCTAGTTTTCTAGGTTCCCTTTTGTTCATGCTCAATTTATTATTCAAATTTTGAGTTTGATTTCCTAGGTTACATAGCTAGATTGGAATATCATTTACATTTCCTTCTTTCTAAGCCTTTTCTTAGTGGTGAACCCCCTTTTGTATTTAATCACACCCAAGGAGACCTTATAGCTACCCCTTCTCTCAATTGAGTCATTGGATTGAGATCTCTAGGGTTTCCTTGAATGAACTAGAGTGAAATAGAAAATGAAGGAATCCCCTGCCCCTTGTGTGCTCCATCTCCTAAAAGGTGGAGCACCATATTCCTTTATTTCATGAAATAAGATTGCATAACAAATTTGGTATAATTAGAATGGAAATGCTAAATGAACTTATTTGATTTAAGTAACCAATGAGAGTTTAGAATATCATCGAAGACATCCAACGAGATCAAAAACTCACTCCAAATAGCTCCTTCACCTACACCTACACACATAAGACTTGAGAGAGGGATTTGGTAGTTGTATAAGAGTTTTCCTTAGTCAAACTACCATTTTGGTGTTCCCACTTCCATGAAAACTCTTAGGCAGGATGATAGAAATAGGCATAAAACAATAGAACAAATATTATGTTAACAAAAGAAAGATAATATGCTCATTATAAAATCTCAAAGAGTTAGCACCCCAAGCATAGAAGAAAATTAGCTTGCTGGTGTAATGAAGAAGCAACAAGAATCCTCATGATGAAAGTGACCTCTTCAAATGGTAACAATATAGCTTTGCAAGATGTCAATATGATCATAGAAATGGTGGAATGGTGGAGTTTTAGAAGGTTGTGCATGAGAAAATCAAGCTAAAGAGTGTTGTAGAATGCCAAAGAATTGTGTATGAAGTTCCAAAGATCAAGATGGATGCAAAGAGGGAATATTTTGGTTCAAAATAGCATGCTCGAGTGATTCTCGATGAAACTGCAAGTTGGCAACTTAGGCATTACACTACCAACATACTACAAGTGTAATGTTTCAATAGCTTACAATGTAATCTCTCTCTTACATTGTCTTACATTCCATACAATCTATCATATATAAATCCCTTCATGATGACCATACACACACCACACGATGTTGACACATGGCCAAACAATGCCACCTCAAAGTGGAATACCTACCTCCATGTCAAGCCAGAAAAGACTAAAATATGAGGTCTAGTAGCCTTCAAGTGCATATAAAATATATCATAAAACACAAGGCCGCTAGAAGATAAAAGGCACTAGAAGATGAAATAGCAAGTGCATAAAAAATATATCATAAAATACATTAGAAATACAAGGCCAAGACAAATACTTCCAACAAAAGACACCCAAAAAGGGCTAGAGATTTATATTAAATTTAGCAACATAATTGATTTTTAAATTTTATCACATTTTTTCTAATTAGGTAAACTCTAACTCTCCATTTCTATTTCAGCACATGTTTATTTACTATCTATATTAGCATTTATCTATCTAATTACTAGAATTTTCCCTTCTTTAGCTAGGATTTTTAACTAAATTTAGTTATTTAGCCTTAACTATTCTAAAGGTATGTTTTATTTCTTTTAAATGCTAGATAACATTGAAAAAACTTTATATGTATTATTAATAATCTAATATGGACAAGTGAATGGTATAGGTATGAGCCATAGGAGCCAAGTGCATGACTTTGTTGACTATGAATAGATATGAAATTTTTAGTCTTAATGTTAATTTAAGATATAGATTCATTTCAAGGAATATATGTTTAGAAAATTGTTTGAAGTAATTATTTTGAATTTCTAATTTTAAAAGAGGAGAGAGGAGGTCAAGCAAACAAACCAATAAGTCATTGTTTTAGTAGGAGGACCACTTCAATTATAGTATCACCCCATCAAAATTAAAAAAAATAATACGCATTAAAGTTGTATATGTAAGATAAATTTTTAGCCACATATTTTAAGAGTTCCAATTTCTATGGATATTTTATCTAAAGGAATATTTTTAACAAAATTGTAGAAAACAATTATTTTGAATTTTCAATTATTAGAAAGAGGAGAGGAGATCAAGAAAACATAAAACCAATCATTTTCTTAATAAGAAGATCACTTCAATTATAATATCAACCATTAACATAAAAATCATATATGTTAAATTATATGTTAATTAATTTTTTTTTAAAAATACACAATTTTAACCATGGATATATTTCTTTAAAATATGCTTTTAAATTTCAATTATTAGTTTTGCCCATGGCAGAATACTAAAGCATTCATTCAATTCATTTTTTTTGAGTGATAGTGACAATCCAACCAATAAACATCTAGAATTAAAAACTTTACCAATAATTTTATATAGTTTATTTTAAATTGTCTATTTCTAAAATTGTTAAAATATTCTTTATTTTTCTTTTTATTGGTTCATGTTGTCAACAATCATTGCAAAAATTAGGAATTTTTTTTTTTCTAAATTATGTAATGCAATGCATTTAATTATGAATCAAATTTCAAACCTAATAATGACTTGAATGATATGTTAATTATTATATACATCATATAATTATATTGTTGACTTACAAGTATTATTTTACATATTTTATTTAATAATTGTAATATTTTCTAAACTTATTAAATAAATGTGAGTAATACCTAATGCATATTTTATATTTGTTTACTAAGTGTGCTTAAATATCACATTAAAATTATCTATTTTATTATATATATATATATATATATATATATATATATATATATATATATATATATATATATATATATATATATATATATATATATATATATATATTTCAATAAAATCTATTATTAAAAATATACATCTAAATAATATAATTCAGCAAGGCAAAAATTATATAAATATCACATTATCAAAAGGATAAAAATAAATATATATATATGAAATTATTATAATAATATATTTGTATAATTGCATATTTTTTATTTTTGGAACATTAATTAACTATAATAATAACATTATACAACAACAAAAAAATATATTATACTCCTACTTACTTCTATTAACTAAATGTTTAAAATAATGAAACACACCCATATGAATTTTATTTTTTAATTTATGCAACATTAATCAACTATAATAATAACATTATACAACAACAAACAATCACATTACACCCCTAACTGCTTCTATTAACTAAATGTTTAAAACAACAAGTACACCCCACAATATTTTTATTTTTATTTTTCAATATTAATCAACTATAATAATGACATTATAAAATAGCAAATAATCACATTAAACCTCTAGCTATTTCTATTAACTAGATGTTTAAAACAACCAAGCACACCCCACAATGGACAGAACCTAACACAAATGCATCTCTTGTTGAAAAAAAGGAATGAGACAAAACAAACAAACAAATCAGCGCCACTTCAATTATAACATCACTCTAACATAAAAGAATACATTGTATCTTTGGAAATCATATATGTTTGACTATTTGTTAGTTAAAGGAGAACCGTGGGGAAGACTATTACAAAGAATAGAGTAGGTATCCGTGGTGTGTCGACCAAGATGTCTTGATGGGAAAGACGGACAACTTTGCGCGGGCCGTACGTGATGACAGCTATGTGGAATTGACCGAGGATTGAAACAGGAAATGCGGTCAAGCTCAAACATTAAATTCAACGTTTGCTAGGCCAGTGCATAGATTTTACGTCCCATATTATTTAATGCTTACTGTTGAAATTCCAATCTATGACCAACAGGAACGCCCCTCCAAGGAGTCAAATGCTAATGAGATACTTGAATTTCTAGGAACAAACATGGTGAAGATAAAGAACCCAACCCAATTCTTGCAGTCTATTCAATGCTTTGTTGTTCAACACCTACTTCAATGTCTTATTGGTGGACCTCACCCGTTGATTATTCGGAGCATTGAGGGTCATGCTATAGGGATACAGTCCACCTTGATGATTATAAGAGACACCCATTTCGTGTATCAACCTGTCATTAATCTTTCTTTGCATTCGATTAAGGAAAGCGATGAAGCGATTCATGGTGGTGCTCTTTTCCATTTTGGCAGTGGTGGTGACGAGTGAAATATCTTATTCATGGGATCAAATAGTTGTTATACCTAACGGTCCTGAGGAGGCTCTTAAACTGAGGAAAATAGCTCCAGCAAGAGCTCCATACATTAATGGAGTGAGTCCCGCGCAATCACCTATAAAGGGACCTCTCAATACTCGTAAGGATGGGCGGCCCTGAGGAAACTATTGTTGGTACACAGACAATAGCTCTAGTTCGTTTGTTGATTTGTCAAACATTGTGGTACACTTTTAATTCTTTAACTAGTACATAATCGGAGCTGGCATCCGTTGCTCCCTAGTTTATGCATCAAGACGTCATTGTTATTTAGTGGTGATATAATTTACAGGTCTCTTTTTATATAACTCCTTGTAATAGTGTCTAAAGATGTTATAAAATGGTTGAAAGCTAATAGATATCTATAATTTTGTTGGTTAAACATTTTTGAGGCATTGTATGCATTGTTTAGTTAGCAGGATTCTTAATACAAATTAATCATATCAATATAGAGAAATTTGTGACTATTTATTTAAGTTGATTTGTATAAACAAAATATCTAACATTTGTTTCTCATTATTGGAGCCAATCTTTTGTTACACAATTCAATATCGTATTGATGTGAACACAAGGATTATATTTTCATCATAGTGGATAATAATACGAATCTTTTGCACACATTACTTGAAATATTTATAATTTATGCCAATGTTGTTAAAAAATATCTTGTAAACAGGTCATATATGTGTTGTTAGGGTGTACTTATCCTAAAATCAATATTACACCATGTTTGGTTTCCAAGTTAGAAATTTAGATATTTCTTTATAATGTAGACAATGTTGAGATGGTCTATTTTATATGGATCTAACTATCATACGATTTTTAATAATAAGAATAAATTGAAAATATTTATTATGAGTTTACATTATGACTTTAAATATGAGCCTTATTTAGAAAGAAAAACAGCCGCATTCATAACTTCTACCATTTCAAATAAGATTGATTCTCATTATATTTATTGTAAACAATTAATAATAAGTATAAGAGTGACCTACCTCCAAATATATTACCATTTTAATTTTTCTAATGTAGATTGTTATATATCATAAAATTGATCATTTTCATCTCATAAATTACACCTCTAATAAAATTTAAAAAATTCAAAGATACAAATACTTTTTAAAATCTACAAATTTAACCACCATAACAAGTTGTAAGCCACTAAACAAAGGATCCAAGAGCAGTAAAATAGTTTGAATTATATAGTGGAACACTAAACATTATAGTGGGTTATAAAAGTATATTGAAAGTAAGGAGTAATGGCTGATTTTATTTTATTTTATTTGGTTTATGCATTGTATTGTTTTAATCCTTTTCATATTTGGGTCATTTATGTGTAACTTAAGCTACCATAAGTGTATGTTAATGAGGAGAAAAATAATTTTAATATTTTTTATCATTATTAATTAGATTTATAATCATAATTTTGCAGTTGCTTAAATGTTGCATTCTTTTATATTAAAAGAAACTCTTTTTTATGTGTAATATCGAATGTTTTGGAATACAAATATCATATCACTTGGAAATAAAATATTGTTAGTTACGATAATAAGAATTTACTAAAATAAACTATTAATTATTTATATTTTACAAAACTCAATCAAAAATAAGAAAACAAGAATAAAAAACTACACTAAGTATTACAATTTCTAAGAACAAGAAAAATGAGGCAAGAGACAAAGAAAACAAAAAGATTGCCTAGAGGAAGTGTAATGTAGCGTGATCCAACAAATCTTATATCTATTATACATGAAGAAATGTATCTTCATTTTACATAGTTACTCAAGCATGAGTCATATCTGCTTACAACAATAAAGATAATAGTTTCCTAATCACATAATAATAATAAGCCCATATTTTATAAAATAGTAATAATTTAATTTCTAAGATATAACTTTTGCATGCCTAAATAGTTATTCTAGAAGTATCACTCTTGCATTGGCCTCATTCATGAGCTCTTTAATGTAAAAATTATGGGTTCATCTTTATAAATTAATCCACTTGTAGAAACTAAAAAATTTCCTAAACGATATCATACACTCAAAATAGATTTACTAACATCGTTTCTTCTTTAACCCATCCTATTTTTGCTTCATTAATTAAATTAACCTAGCTAATTTAATTAATTGCATCATTTTCATCTATTAGCCTAATTAATTTAATCGGGTTAATTCATCCCCTTTCACGCTAACATTTCATTCATTAAATTAAATACATCAAAGTATTTAATTTAATTCCATAAGTTATCTTACTAAATAACCCTAATTTATTTAATTAAATATCATTTAATCTCTCTCACATTCATTAAATTAAATAATTTAATAAATATCACTTTATTCCTTCAAATCCCCTAATTGCATGATTAAACCTTGTTTAATTAGCAATTAAACTAATTTTCCTCTAAAAGGGGAATATTCCTTATCCCCTTTTTGCACAAATAATAATTTCTTTTAATTTGAAAAATTCCTTTTATCCTCACCCAAATGAATATTCCAAGGAATGTTCTTATTCCTCCATCATTTGAAAAAGGGATATTTTCACTTAGCTTCTAATTCAATTTTTAACCTTTAACCTTTTGAACAAGTCACTTTTGACCTATGTGAGTAGGTCAAAAGTGCGTTTGTTTGAAGCAAATGTGAGCCCTTGATTAAATATCATCATTCATTCTCATCTATTGATGAGAATCAATGATCCATGCCTCTTCTTTTGTTCATCTATGAACGTTGATTGATCTTTTTGATCTGAACCCTCCATTTCTCCTTTGTTTTCCTATAAATAGGTCACTATTTGGAGACAAATGGATCCATCTTTCAATTGCAAACTTAAGTTTTTGAACTTACTTGCATTCACACTCATGCTTTACTCACTTTTAACTTGTTTTAGTTTATTTCTAGTTGCATAATACCTTAAAGCATCCATTAATTGCTTCCATGCATCCATCTTAGTTTGCATATGAATTAGGGTTTCCATTGTTTAGCTTAGAATTAGCTTAGATTATCTTAACAATTGCATAATTAGTTCATTTTTATCATAAAATCATGTTAACTTAGTTTGCATCATGTTTAAACTAGCATAAACTAGGTTTTCATCCATTTATCACAATGGTTTCTATTGGAATTGACTAATTCAATCCATAGCTCCCATGAAACACCTGTAATGATAAAGCTATCACACTATGAAGAAATGCTTTTTTGTTCAACACCTACTTCAATGTCTTATTGGTGTGCCTCACCCACTGATTATTCAGAGTGTTGAGGGTCATGCTATAGGGATGTAGTCCACCTTGATGATTATCAGAGACACCCATTTCATGTTTCATATTGTTATTCCTTCTTTGCATTCAATTGAAGGAAAGCAATGAAACGATTCATGGTGGTGCTCTTTTTCATTTTGGCAACAATGGTGATGAGTGAAATATGTTATTCATGGGATCAAACAGTTGTTATACCCAACAGTCCCAAGGAGGCTCTTAAACTAAGGAAAATAGCTCCAATAAGAGCTCCATACATTAATGGAATCAGTCCCATGCAATCACCTATAAAGTGACACCTCAATACTTGTAAGGATGGAAGGCCCTGAGGAAACTATTATTGGTACACAGACAATAGCTCCAGTTCATTTGTTGATTTGCAGTAAATTAGAAGTTATGATTTGTCAAACATTGTGGTGCCCTTTAATTCTTTAACTAGTACATAATCAGAGCTGGCATCCATTGCTCCCTAGTTTATGCATCAAGACATCATCGTTATTTAGTGGTGATATAATTTACAGGTTTCTTTTTATATAACTCCTTGTCAAAGTGTCTAAAGATGTTATAAAATGGTTGAAAGCTAATAGATATCTATAATTTTGTTGGTTAAACATTTTTGAGGCATTATATGCATTATTTAGCTAGTAGGATTCTTAATACAAATTAATCATATCAATTTAGAGAAATTTATGATTATTTATTTAAGTTGATTTGTATAAACAAAATATCTAACATTTGTTTCTCATTATTGGAGTCAATCTTTTGTTACACAATTCAATATCGTATTGATGTGAGCACAAGGATTATATTTTCATTATAGTGGATAATAATATGAATCTTTTGCATACATTATTTGAAATAATTATAATTTCTGCCAATGTTGCTAACAAATGTATTGTAAATAGGTCATATATGTGTTGTTAGGTTGTACTTATCCTAAAATCAATATTGCACCATGTTCGGTTTCCAAGTTAGAAATTTCTATTTCTTTATAATGTAGAGAATGTTGAGAGGGTCTACTTTGGATGGATCTAACTATCATACGATTTTTAATAATAAAAGTAAATTGAAAATATTTATTATGAGTTCGCATTATGATTTTAAATATGAGCCTTATTCAGAAAGAAAAATAGTTGCATTCACAACTTCTACCATTTCAAATAATATTAGTTCTAATTATATATATTGTTAACAATTAATAATAAGTATAAGAGTGACCTACATCCAAATATATTACCATTTTAAATTTTATAATGTATATTGCTATATATCATAAAATTGATCATTTTCTTCTCATAAATTACACCTCTAATAAAATTAATAAAATTCAAAGATACAAACATTTTTTAAAATTTACAAATTTAACCACCATAACAAATTGTAAGCCACTAAACAAAGGATCCAAGAGCAGTAAAATAGTTTGAATTATATATTGGAACACTAAACATTTTAGTGGGTTATAAAAGTATATTGAAAGTAAGGAGTAATGGCTGATTTTTTTTTATGGTTTATACATTGTATTGTTTGAATCCTTTTCATATTTGGGTCATTTCTATGCAACATAAGCTACCATAAGTGTATGTTAGTGAGAGAAAAATATTTTAAATATTATTTATCATTATTAATTAGATTTACAATCATAATTTTACAATTGCTTAAATGCTGCATTATTTTATATTAAAAATAAATAAAAATAAAACTCTTTTTTTATGTGCAATATCGAATGTTTTGGAATACAAATATCATATCACTTGGAGATTAAATATTTTTAGTTAAGATATTAAGAATTTACTAAAATAAACTATTAATTATTTATATTTTATAGAAATCAATCAAAAATAGGAAAAAAAGAATAAAAAACTACACTAAGTATTACAATTTCTAAGAACAAAAAAATTGAGGCAAGAGACTAAGATAAAAAAAATACTACCTAGAGGAAGAGTAATGTAGCATGATTCAACAAATCTTATCTCTATTGGATATGAAGAAATATATCTTCATTTTACATAGTTACTCAAGGCATGAGTCATATCTACTTACAACATATAAAGATAATATTTTCTAATAACATAATAAATAATAAGCCCATATTTTTAAAAAAATAATAATAACTTAATTTTCTAAGATGCAAATTTTACATGCATAAATAGTTATTCTAAAAATATTACTTTATCACTAGCCTCATTCATGAGCTTTTCTATGCAAAAATTGTGGGTTCATCTTCATAAATTAATCTACTTGTAGAAACTGAAAAATGTCCTAAACGATATCATACACTTGAAACAAATTTACTAACATCATTTATTCTTTAACCCATCCTCTTTTTGCTTCATTAATTAAATTAACCTAGCTAATTTAATTAGTTGCATCATTTTCATCTATAAGCCTAATTAATTTAATTAGGTTAAATTCATCCCCCTTCACGCTATCATTTCATCTCATTAAATTAAATACATCTAAGTATTTAATTTAATTCCCTAAGTCATCTTATTTAATTAAATAACCCTCGGTTATTTAATTAAATAACATTTCGTCTCTCCCACATTTATTAAATTATTTAATTTAATAAATATCACTTTATTCTTTCAAATCCCCTAATTGCATGATTAAACCTTGTTTAATTAGCAATTAAACTAATTTTCCTCTAAAAAGGAGAATATTCCCATGGAATATTCCTTATCCCCTTTTTGCACAATTAAGAATTTCTTTTAATTTACAAAATGTCTTTTATCCTCACCCAAATGAATATTCCAAGGAATATTCTTATTCCTCCATCATTTGAAAAAGGGATATTTTCACTTAGCTTCTAATGCAAGTTTTAACTTTAACCTTTGAAGAAGTAACCTTTGACCTATGTGAGTAGGTCAAAAGTGTGTTTTTTTGAAGCAAATGAGCCCTTGATTAAATCAATCATCCATCCCATGATCCATGCATTTTCTTCCTTTCATCTTTGACCATTGATTGATCTTTTGGATCTCAACCCTCCATTTCTCATTTGATTTTGTATAAATAGGTCACTATTTGGAGACAAATGGATCCATCTTTCTATTGTAAATTTATGTTGTTGAACTTACTTGCATCCACACTCATGCTTTACTCACTTTTAGCTTGTTTTAGTTTATTTATAGTTGCATAATAGCTTAAAGAATCCATTAATGGCTTCCATGCATCCATCTTAGTTTGTATATGAATTAGGGTTTCCATCTTTTAGCTTAGAATTAGCTCATATTAGCTTAGAAATTGCATAATTAGTTCATTTTTATTATAAAATCATGTTAACATAGCTTGCATTATGTTGAAATTAGCATAAACTAGGTTTTCATCTATTCTCTTGCATAGAATTGATTGAAACAAGCTCACTAATCACAAGATTGGAAAAGGGTCATTGTTCCACATCAACACGACATGAATTCTAAAATAGAATAAGCTTCAAATGGGTTAGAGTCTAGGAATTTAACTGTTGTCATAGTTTGTAACTTTTAGTTTATTTAAATGCTTAGTTTAATAATTTCAATTTGAATGATCTTGTTTGGTAGATTGAGGTTTGGTAGAAAAATTGTGCTTCGATTCATCATGGATCAAGCATAATTGATCCACCTTGAAAATCCTTGTCTCACATTCTGCTGCTAGGAGGGAAAACTATTAATTTAACCATTTTTCAGCTCAATTTTTTTTTGTACTTATTTTGTAGGATACAACGACACTCAAATTGCAACCAACAATGCACTTTGAAGATCGTCATGATATAGCGACACTACAACAATTTGAAGAACTGACACCAATTAAATGCACTACCCCTAATTTAAAATCTGGCGATGTTGATTTAATATAAAGGTATTGAAAACATCAAATGGTGATGTCCCAATTTCAAACTATGATGCCCCAAATCTCAAATCACAACACTATTGTTTGAAGCAACACCAGAAAAAATTGTGACACTATCGTGCTCCTTTTTTTGTTGTAGATCGATGCCCATTTTCACTAGAGCGATGCCTAGAGTTCAAAATTGTGACATTATCATGTTTAGCAAATGCC
>VDFB02361191.1:0-29020 GCA_007258455.2 Sequoia sempervirens | reverse complement strand
AAAAATATTTAATTAATTACCAGACAATGTGATATGACCATTTTAAGGTGTATACATTTTGCCCCTCTTTGAAGTGATGTGTTTTACGCATTGCTTCAAAGAATTTTGAATTTTGCCCCAAATGTTGACTGAGATTTATCGATAGATATATGCCCCCTCGAACGAGGAATCGATAAAATTTTGAATTTTTGTGAATTTGAATTTTTTTTATGATTTTTAAAATTTTCAATTTTTATGATTTTGAAGATGTCTATTCATCGTTCGAAACTAATGATATGAAGAAATTGATGTGGAAAAACGTGAAATGAAAAATTGATGACCTAAATTGCCCCTGCTGTGATAAAATATGATAAAATGCCCCAATTTTGTGTATTGAGATGCCCTGATTTGATGATGTTTGTCTGATAAATTTGTTCCTAAGGTTGTTAGAAAACAAATAATAGTTGATAAATTTGCTTTTAAAGTTGTTAAAAACAAACATGATGATAAGTTTGCTTCTAAGGTTGTTAAAAACAAACATGATTTGATAAATTTGTTTTCCATGATGATAAAAAACAAATAGTTTGTTGATATGTTTGCTTCTAAAGTTGTTAAAAACAAACATGATGTTGATAAATTTGTTTTCATGATGATGAAAAACAAATAGTTAAATGATGTATTCTGATTGGATTGATTTGATTGATTTGATTATCCATTTTGATTTGAATAATGGTATGATCTTCTGATGTTATTGACGATTTGAACAAGTGGTGTGAGACCAACAACATCTGGGGGTAGCACCTCATAGTGTTTTCATGTGATCAGCTTTGATTTTTTTTATTGAGACATTGTATACTTTGCCAGCTTTTGGGAAAATCTACAAATGCAAAATGCAAATTCTAATATGAATGCAATCTATACTAACCATGCAAGATATCCATACAATATTGCCATTTGGAGAGCTTATTTGTGCTTTTTGTATCATCATAGAGCATTGAAATGTTGAAAGTTAATACAAGCATCAAAGGGTATGTTAGCACCAGTGATGACCTGAGTATTGCTTTCATGATTTTTAATATAGCAAGTTAATACAAGCATCAAGGTATAATTAAACCGAGATGACCTGAGTATTGCTTGCATAAACAGACAAAGACTAACCACCATCTGATGCAAGTTTGGAATTGTCATCAATGATAAATCATCACGTCTTGCGACATATTTGCAACTGATAAATGATTAATCTCCAGACAGCAGACAAAGAAAATTCATCCTCTTTCCTTGCCACTCTAGTTCAGTACATCATCGAGTGTGCTCCAGAGAAATGATATCAAAAAATTAAACAACCATTTTTCAAAAATGAAATAATGTGATTCCAAACATTATTCAGATTTAGAGATCATCCAGATATGAGTCATGATAAGGTACGCAACTGAAAGCTACTGCGATATGGATCAATGGTTGGATGTTTTGGTTGTATTTTGGTTGTTTTGTTTTGTTTTGTGCGTGATTGGCTTCGATGTCATTGTTTTACTGTTGAAAGTTGATTGCCCCCAATATGCCCCACGTTTGCCCTAGGTATTGACACAACTTGCTGAAATGAATGTGTACAATAATCAAACCATGGTAAGATATTATCGCTCAAGGAAAATGATGATAGCATAGTACTGTTGTGACCCTAAGATGATGGAAAAAGATGCATGAAAATGAAGGCCAAGAAGCCAAGTGCAGAACATGAACTAATAGATGGAGAGCTACAAATAGCATTTGTTTTTGATGTTTTCTGATGATTTTTTTTTTTTGTTTTTTGGATTTTGATTTTTTTTTAATTTTTTTGGATTTTGATGTTTGGAGGTGTCAAAATTTGAGTAGCCTTTGTGCTAGATACCAATGACAAAGGGGAAAACCAAGTCTAGGTGCAAGGGTGGGTGATGAGATAAGGGATAAAATGCTCATGATAGATGGATGGATGGTATGGATGTATGCATCATAAGAGAGCAAGGATGTGATCTCCAAAGACTATGTCACATAGGAATAACATGCCCCATTCTAGGTACAAGACTTAGGATTTTTCATGAAAAAACTTATGACAATAAGATAATGATATGATTGTTTGGAAGGATGAGGTATGTCAAGAGATACCCAAGACATGTTTCAACATTTGGCCCTATATTTTCATCAAGATCAAAAGGAGAATGGTGGATAAGTGGACTCAATCTGATAAGTATGTATGAATGGACTCAATATGATGGCTAAAGATGGTAGGTAGGATGGAAATGATATGACATGAAAATGATAGGTTGGATAGATAAGACATTGTGCCCCCAAGTGTAAGTGACATAGAAGATCAACCTACACATGACGCCTACTTGCTAGGTTTTCATCATGGTACTTATCCAAGGCGCCTGTTTACCAGGTTTTCACCATTGAACAAAGGGATTTTTCTTTACTTTTTTCTTTTTTATTTTTATTAATTTTTCTCTTTACTTTTTGACTTTTGGATAGAAGGGGAATATGGATAGGAGGGACTCAAGTTTCTAGTTGCATGAAAGTTGGTAGTCCCACTAGATAGATGTCATTGCATGGACCATGTCAAATGTCATTATGCTCATAGATGTTGGTAAGGAATTGCATGAGTGTGAGATGGATTAGGTAGATGGAAGATTATGAAAGTCTTATGTAAAAATGGATGGGGAATAGCAGATTATGATGCAGATTATGTAGGGAAGATGACAGGGATTATATGGGACTTATGCAAAGGATGAGTGGGGAGGCTTAGCCAAAAGCATGGACCATAGGAAGATGGTGGGGGGGATATGTAGGATAATGCATGAAAGATGGAGAGATGGAGGTATGTGGAATTGTTGTGAAATGGAAGGGAACCATGACCAATGGTTTCACACACTGTGATAAACGTTGAAGCTTTTGATGTGGATGGGGTGTAGGAAGCAATGAAGATGTTTGCTTAGGAGGTGGTGGATGAAGTGTTTTTGGTACCCACATAGGCTTAGTATTTTTATGATTTTTGTTTGGCTTATGAGACTTAGGAATTTGAGACTCTTTAATAGAGTGGGAATGTGAGGTGGAAGTGGATGGTTGGGATTTTTGTGATGTAGATGCCTCATTTGACTTGATTTCTTTTTGCTTTGGTACCCAAACCAATTTAGTTTTGGCCTTTACTTTTGGAGGTATGGGCTTATATAACTTTTCAAATGTATTTTGCTTTGAATTTTTGTATTGATGTCCTAAGGCATGAGAACCCTTAGAATTTTTTACTTTATAGGTAGAGGCATTGAAATTCTTGCTTTTGAATCCCACGGGTATGGTAGAATGGGTGGAAGCTTCATGTTTATACAATGTGTGCATTTGTTGGTCATGATTATGAATGTTAGGGTATTTATGGATAGATGGATAAGAGGATTGAATGGTGGGGATATTAGGTGTTGGGAGAAGTGGAGGTAGATTAGATGGATGGATATTAGGAGTTGGAAGCAATGGTGGTAGAGTGGATGGTGGAAGGTGTATGGTCACATGCTTTTGACATTTGTAGGATGATGGAGGTGGAATGGCAACATACGTTTTAGGGATATGATAGGATTTATGATGGAAAGTGGACTTAGGAGGCATGGAGGAAATACCAACATCTTTAGGTTGTTGTCCTTGGGGTGTAGGTCCAAGGCCATAAGAGCGTGGAGGGACTTTGACATGTATAGGCTCCAAAATATCTTGTTCATGAAGGTCTAGACCTTTACCTTGGTGGTTCATGTTTTGGAGTGTGCAATGGACAATGGGACTAGGTGTAGGTGAAACATTAGACATGAGTTCTTTATTGAATGGAGAAGATAATGTTTGTTGTTGTTCTAAGGAAGAACATTCATGAATGAGGGTGGAAAGACCAATAGGATATGATGGAGGACTTGCAATGGGGGCGATAGTGGGTGACGGAGGATCATTAGGATCTTGATTAGCATTGTGTTCACATAGATCCAATGTATTTGTTTGATCTTCTATGTGTGGGGAGGTATATTTCTCATCAAGGGAAGTGGATGTTGATGGATCATGGATGGGTGAGGTGGCAAGCTCTTGACCATGGAATGCATAAATTTGGCTAAGAGGATCATCATAGTCTTCTTGATCATAAAAGGGGTCTTGATCAAAGATGGAAGATTGATCATGAATATTATTAGGTATGTTATGAATGGAATCATTAGGAGGGTGTTGATCTTTATGTGGATGAGGGGGTAATGTTTCCTCATGTTTAGGATTGTTCTCTTGACATATCTCATGACTTATTTGAATGGAGGTGGAAGGGGATGACTCTTGAATTGGATCAAGTAGTTGTGGATGACATGATTGGCTTGAAGGACTTGGAATGATGTTTGTGGACTCTTTTGCATGTTCAAGTCTATGTGTTGAATGGCATGGCAATGTTTGATTTCTTGCTAGTAGCCCTTGGGTCACATCCTTTGTAGGTGTATGGGTGGAAGGTGTTGGCTTAGGGTTTTGGTTTTGATTGGATGATGGTATGATAAAGTTATAGGGTGCATGAACTAGATTGGTGTTCCCCTTGTCAAAAGTGGCATTAGAACATGAGGAAGTTTGGCCTTGTTGCAAGGTAGAAATTAAGTTCACATGTGTTTGTTGTAATGTGGCTTGATAAGTTGATGTTGCATTGGCATGCGAAGAAGTGGATGGATTAGATTGGTATGAGGTGGAAGGGTGATAATGAATGGATAGGGGATGATGTTGTGGTTGTTGAATTTGACAAGTGGAAATGAATTGATTGGCTTGAGCTAGGAGGTGTTGGATTTGAGGTGATTTAATTTGTTGAAAGTTTTGGAAGAGGATTTGAAGGCTTTGTATGGTTTGATGGTCTAGGGGTTTGGGTTTTTGGTGAAGTGTTTGAAGAAGGTTTCGAAGTTGGGATGCTAGGGATTTGTGTTCTAATGTGGGCATGGTGTCACACATGTGGGTAAGCTCTTGTACATCGATTTGTTCCTCAAAGTATGCAACATAGTTCATGTCATCATTAGAGGTGGTAGGAGAAGCCCCTCGAAGTCTGATTTTATGTTCTGGTTTTGTTTCATGATTTGAACTAGAGAAAGGGACTCCTTGAATGATGATCTCGGGCTTAGGTTTTGTCTCATGATTTGGCCTAGATGGATAGCCCCCTTGGGTTATGATTTTGGGCTTATGATTAGGATTGGGCTTGTTTATGATTATGACCATTTTGACAAGTGGTGACTAGGACTAGGTTGGTGATGGTGATGATGTGGAATGATTAGATTAGATGACTTGGATTGATTAGGATGAAATGAATAGGATGTGACTAAGAAGAGTGATTAGGATGAATGTGATTGGATATGAATGTGTTGGAAGAATGTGTTGAGTGACTTGCATTTGGATTATTGATTGAAGATGATTTGATTGTTTTGATTAGATGAAATGGTTTTGATGAAGATGATGATTGATTGGATTTGAATGGTTGAATGATTGGATTGAGGTGAGGGATTGAATTGATGAAATTGGAAGAATTAATTGGATGGATTGATTTTATTGCTTGGATTTTTGTTGGATATTTGATTTTTTGGGAAATTTTGTTGAGTTCCAATCTCTAAGCATGGAAAAAGTATTGAGAATGTTATTGGACCAATGGTATGAATTTTTTTTTTTGAGTGATTTCAGTTGTTGTTCTTCATGTTCATTTTGGATGATCTCTTTATCTGAATTAATGTGATGGAAGACACAACAAACATTTTGAAAACAGTTATTCTTTAAGCCCTATACTAACATTAAGTGTTTGATCAAGAAAATGTTTTTCATCAAATGTTTTCACGGGTTTTGTACATGAAAGACAATTTCAGACATACTCACTCTTAAATGCTCAAATAGGTCATTCTAGTAATCAACAGCCCACATCTTAGAACTGCGTCGACTCACACAGCCATGTCACCCCCGAAAGGGCGCCCGTGTTTTTGTCTTTTCCAGGTGTGTACTCAGAGTGACGGAAGTGGATACCGGATCCCCTGAGCAAACGGTCCTTGGCAGTTATATGGTGAGTATCTTAGGGGCAGATTCTTCCCTCCCCTTGCACTGTGATTATCAGAATGTTTGGCAACTGACTCGGCTGGCCACTATACTAGGTTCATAGTAAGGATTTTCGTTCGGTGCGGCAATAATAAACTCCCTCAGGAGACCTCCCAACCTTTAGAACAAAGGCTTTGGGGATGGTTATCTTGCACACTACCGGCAAAAGAGGGTTTCCCCAAATTCGCTTTAAATTTTATAGTGGGGCGAAATAGCCTGGCTTTGGCTTGAACCCACTTGAGTCGTTCCTCTTGGGTGAGTACTTTTTCCCACAAGAGCAGGCTCTCTACAAGGTTTTAATAAATCTGTAAAATGCATAAAAGGAAATAGGTGAGTTTGGCATTTTGATCACCCAGTTAAGGGGAGAGCATAGGCCTATCACCGTTGAAGCAAAGCAAACAAGGATTCAGTTTTTAAGCACCAAATGGAAATTTTCTAAACTAAGTGAAGATGTTGCTTCACATAAACAGAAAATTTATTTTAAGCCTAAATTGAAAAATGAAGTGTCTATCCTAGGATTGCTTTATTTTATGCTTTAGATGACTACCCTAGGATTGCTTAATTTTATGCTTAAGATGACTACCCTAGGATTGATAAATTTTACTTTAGATGACTACCCTAGGATTGCTTCATTTGAAATTAAGTATCTATCCTAGGATTGGTTCATTTTATCTTTAAATGATTAACTGTCCGCGGGTGCGTTGGAGTCAGTTAAATTAAATTACAAATTACATTTTACAGCCTTTTCAAAAGTGCACTATAACAAACATCATAGGCGTTGTAGGAATCTTCAAAGGTGTTGTAAGAATCTTCAAGGGTGTTGATTGATCCCAATGCTTTTCCAGCTCCGTATGATTCACCAAAAAGTCACCAAGACAAGAAGAAACACATGCATGCAAGCAAAAGTGTATTAAATCCCAAAACATGTAATTTTTTTTTAAATATATGCAATTTTGAAAGTTTAAATTTTGTCAAATCTAATAAAAACTCACACCATTAGATAGCTTATAAAATTCTACCCCATTTCAAAAAAAAAAGCTCTGAAAAAGACCAAAAAATGACCAAGATACGGCCATTTTAAGATTTCCTATGAAAATGTTGTTTGTATGCGCTGCAGGATGACTTAAGGGCGCTGCAAAACTTGTTATGGGCGCTGCAATAAGTGTTAGGGGCGCTGCAAAAAGTGTTACAGGCGCTGCAAAAAGAGTTATGGGCGCTGCAATAAGTGTTATAGGCGCTGCAATAAGTGTTATAGGCACTGAAACAGTCTTTAAGAGCGCTGCAAAAAGTGTCAAGAGCGCTGCAACAGTCTTCAAATGCGCTAAACTGGAAATGATCTTCCGAAACGTGTTGTTTGCACTATTCCACTGTTTTTTTCCTGTAATTAGTCAAAAGAAGCTGCAAAAAGATGTTAAGAAGGGGGCAAGAGCCCCACGGTGGGCGCCAAAAATGTGTATATGCTTAATTGTAATCTAAATGAAAACATAAAAACACTAAATGAAACATTAATCTAAAGAAATTGAAAACAAATTAACAAGCAAAATCTTCAGAACCGTCCCATTTTCCTCTATCTACAGTGATTCTTTTGAAGCTTTTGCTCTCAGATTGTGTAAGCTAGGCTTCCTTCAAATGGCAACTTGTAGAACGAGTATGCAAAGGAGAATGCTTTACTATTCTATATGCTGGTAGAAATGAGATTGATGATACGGATATGGACAGGGGCTGTGAATTATGCACAGGGGCTGTGAATGGGAGATATCATGATTCTATTGCTACTATGCTTATGATTCTATGCTATTGCTATGAAAGTACTCTATGAATGCTATGGATGCTATGCAATTTGCCTATAATTTACTTGCTTAAAATTCTATATCATTTGGAGCTCCCGGCAGCTGTATTTATAGATTTTTGCAGGCTCTATCCCGGCTGGCAAGAATCTACGGCTATGAATTATCTGGTAGGTTTGAATGGTGAGAGATTGAGAGGTTGAGAAGAAAATGGGGGAGGTTGAGAGGTTGGAGAGAAGAATGGATTCGTTTCACACGAACAAGCTCACGTAAACAGAAACTTAATTCTCTCGCTTTTAAGCCTTTGTTTCCTGAGTTGAAGATAATCCCAAATTAAATAAATATTTAAATTCTATTTAATTTCATTTATTGCTTTTGATATTTGATTTTGATTTTGAAAACTATGGAAGAATTAATTAAATATTTTTGGAATATTTAATTGTGATATGACTTTAGAAGAATATGAAATATTTAGAAGATTTAATTAAATATTTTTAGAATATTTAATTATAAATAGATATATGAAGAATTTAGAAATGATTTTAAGAATGAATAATTGAATTAGAGGAAATAATTAAATATTTTGGAATATTTAATGATATTTAGAAGAAGAATAATAATTTAATTTTTATTTGAATAAAATATTCAAACGAAGATTATTGATAATTAATATAAATAAATCGTAATGTTTATTTAATTAATTAAGAAATGAATACGAAAAGATGATTAAATAAACTTATTTATTTAATCGAAATGAAAGAATGAAGAAATACAAATAAATTATTTAAATTTATTTATATGCAGATAGAATTTGAAGATTTTAATTAAATATTAAAAATATTTAATTAATTACCAAGCAATGTGATGTGACCATTTTAAGGTGTATACATTTTGCCCCTCTTTGAAGTGATGTGTTTTACGCATTACTTCAAAGAATTTTGAAATTTGCCCCAGATGTTGATCGAGATTATAGGCAAATTGCATAGCATCCATAGCATTCATAGAGTACTTTCATAGCATGTAATCATAGCAATACAAGAGAATCATGATACATCATAATCACGTACTGCATAATCACACCGGGTCCATATTCATCCTGTGATTTTCAATTTCATCAAAGATTCAGGAATAGTTCTCTTTGCATACCAAGCTCAGCAGCAGCCCATTTGGAGAAGCTACATAATCCTGAGAGCCAAAAAGCTCAAAAGAATCTCTCAGTGGATAGAGAAAATGGACTAGATCAAGAAGATTTTGTTTGTTTAAATTTAATTTAATTTCTTTAGTTTGCTCTCATTTAGTGTTTTAATTCGAAATGTAAAAGAAACATAAAAAATATTTAATTAACTACCGCATGTGATGTGACCATTTTAAGGTGTATACACTATTGTTTAATCATAAATTCAGAGGAATTGCAATATTTTTACCTCAGAATTTACTACCCTCATGAATACAGCCACTTGAAGTGTAACATTGTAGTGAGACCCTAGTTTGTCTAAAATGGTGCCAACCAAGCAACACTCTAGCCACATTGAGTATTTGAAAAGAAACTTGTACGATGATTTCTTAGATTAATTTCCATTATCAACAAATGAGAGAAGGAAAGGTTTGGTGTTGATGCGAGGGAAAATCTTAGGGGAGGGGTTGGTGTGTAATAATTCCAACATTACTGATGCTAGGGTTCCACTCACGGGCTTAGAAATGTTTAGATTATGGTATGAATAGAGGAATTTTGTCTCATCCTTTTTCAAATGGATGGATGTACTTACATGGGAAAGCCGGGTTGTTCCAAATGTGTTCCCCCGAAGGGACTTACTTAAAGTAGTAGCCAAAAGATATGACCCTACCAAAGGTAATCAGAGATAATGATGGAGGGGTTCTATTGGAAATTAACTGAGATGTTATCCAACAAACTTTTGATTTGAGTCAGCCAAGTGATGACTTAGTTCCTATTAATCTTGAAGAAATGAAGCAAGAGTATACAAAATTGAAATCTCTTTTTAGAGTTAAGTTGCTTCCACCTCATCTGGTTAAGGCAAGGGGTTCACAATTTCACATCAACCTTAGTGACCAGGAACCCTTCAGATTGAATTGTTTTGAAAGCCTTTCCTAGCTACTTCTATTCACTATGTCGATTTTGGTTTCAAAATTGCAAAGTAGTCGACAGAATACATGTTCATGGGGGCAAACACACCCTAACTTCTCCAGTAACATATGACTTTATTTTTGGTGGAGAGGATAGATGAAGGAATGTTGAAGCTACAGAATGGTGATACTGGTACTCAATTCTTTTGGTATTCCATGTTGATGCATATGTTCTTGTTTAGGAATGTCGATTTCTTTGCTAAGAAGATGAACTTAAGACAATCAGTTAATGGAGAAAGATTGCCAGTATAGATATGGGCTGCAGATTTGTCCTATAATAAGGAAAGCACCAGTTATGTGCAATTTGATAATTGTTTTGCTTCAAGATTAAGGGCTAGATTGATGGTAAATGTACCTAGGATCCTTGAGGAAGTGCATGATTTCCTTAGGCCAAAGGAGAGGAAACCAAAATTGAGGGTTTTACATAACTAGGGTGACATTATCCCATATCCAGTCAGCACTGTCTTGAGAATATATGGATTTCAAGGAACCCCTCACATACTGCGATACAATGTGCCACCAAGACTAGGGTTTGCAAAAGTTAATGTGTATGTGATGGGGTGTATTCATGAAGATAACCTAATCAGAAAGGAAGGAACATTATTCCCCGACATTAGTGTCCTGACTTTTACATTTTCAAATGGAGGCTGGACACATTTTGACAAATTCTTTGTTGATTACCATTTGAGATTTGGTCCAAGGCAACACCATGATCCTGAAGGTTTCTTTGCTCTTTTCAGACAAAGAATAAAAGGTGTCAAATTTGCACATGAGTTCAATTTTCTCGAGGACCTGATCAAGAATGAATTTAATTTAAATAGACAAAAATTGAACAAGGAAAAGTGGATAGCTTATAGTAAGCTACTGGATATTGTGCATGAAATGGATCCTACATATGATCCATTGATGGAATTCACTCCATACCAGAAGAGAATTGACTTTTTAATGAATAATTTCAAGGAGATAATGGACACCTTGAATACCAAAAAAGATAAATTTAAGGCTAAGTCTGGACATGCAAGGACAAAGTGATATGCTAATTGAAACAATGCTAGTATGTCAGCCTACAGAAAGGCGGCCCATCTATAGGAGGAAAAGGGATACTGGCAATGATGAGGAAGAAGTAGACAGAAAAGGGAAGAAAATAATGAAGGGGCCTTCATGACCAAGCCCAAAATTTAAAGTACCTAGGGTTGTCAAAATCATTGAATTAGGATCTTCACTAGAGCGCAGTCCCCCATCACCACCACCTGAGCCAAGCCCTCCTAAGAGGCAAAGAACTAATCCCTCTACCTCGAGGATCTCACAGATGAAATTATTGTTAATGATCAAGACATGTAGGTTGGTATGTAGTCCCCTCCTAGGTCAGCTGAATTGGTTCTATCCGATTTGGATATGAAGGGTAAGAGTGTGTAGGATGCAAGAATGGAGGCTTGCAAGGAGTTCTTAGATGACAATGCATTTGCAAAGACTCTTATATTCTTGCAATTGGCATGGAGGATGAAATTTGAGGAATATCAAAATAAATGTAAGGAGAGAAGAGAACTAAGGCTTGATAAAAGTCGACAAGAGAATGATGAAGAAGTGAAAGCCGAATCCAATGGAAGAGTTCAAAACATCATTCTCAAGAAGGAAGATAACTAGTGAATCAGTCAGGTTTTGTTTGATTTCAAGAACTTTCAGACTCAAGAAGAAGTATACAACATAAAACTCTTCCTTCGCTGAAGAATATGAGACTCCAGATTATGACATCGCTGATATTAATCCAAATTTAAAAGGAGGATTAATAAAGAGGCTTCAGAGACTACAACAACCTGCCACTAGTTTAATCAAGGAATGTGGCCAAGTTGGCCTAAAAGATCACAAAGGAGGAGGCCGAAAAGAAAGAGCCTAATGGAGAAGTATAACATTTTAATCAAGAATATACTAAAATTCAATATGAATGTTGAGCTACAAACTGAAGTAGAAAGGTTCAAGTATAGACATACTGGGGAAACATCCAATGCTCCAAGAACTAGCACATCACCTTACACAGTAGGGTCAATGCCTCCTGCTTCTCCAAATGTTTCTACACCAGGGTCTCCCATTCAAAATCCTGCTCTTACCCCTCCTCTAGAACAAGTCGATGAACAAACAAAGTGCTCTATTGATCCAACAAAGAGGCAGCTCATGCAAGAAATTGATCAATTACAAACATCACTAAGGGTAAAAGAGGAGGGTTTTCTTTCAAAAGAAAAAGAAATTGTTACTCTTGTTTTGGAGCATTTAAATGAAAAGGTGGATAATAAACTGCCCTCTATACATTCTTTGTATTCTTTGCTATTTGAAGCAATAAATAATATTGATAGGATCGGGGATGGTGTTTCCAATAATTCAAAATTGGATGCCTAGGAAAATAATCTAGATGTTATGAATAAAGCCCTCAAGGTTTGATGTAAATACCGTGCCCCAATCATTGAAGCCTACTTATATATTAGTTAACCATTGCAAGGTTTTCGACCTACCGATGATCTAAGTAAGAAGATTAGGGAATCGGTGTAAAGAACTTCAATGATTGGGGTAACACACCGCTACCTAATATAAATGATGAGTAGGGGAACCAAAACACCTTAACAATGGCAGGATAAAGGCAGCTTACCAATAATGAAATTAGGAATAATTTGTCACACTGCATTATGATTTGTTGGTAAATCTCGGCAGATAAGATTATTGGTACCTCGCTCATTTTTGAATCTTTTGAAAGAGATGCTAATTAGGTAGCGGTAAAATATTTTCCTTATAGTACAAAGGTAAAAAGGTGATTGATTTTGACTGGCCAACTGACAAAGAATACTAGAGGTGGGTGGCTAAGTATTTGAATGATGATGAGTAAAAAGAGTGGGCTACCGATAGGTGGCAAATCAGATGTTGCGGTTACAACGTTTCCAGTTTTGTATGGATGACTTTCTTGGTGTGGGTTTCGCGTGGTTTTTTGTTATTGCATCAACCTTCCTCTCTGTCCCACATGATGAACGAACATGCTCTAGGATGATTGCCGCTATAACGCATTTTTGAACAAGAATATTTTCAAGGTGGTACGTTGTAACAAATTTTGGAATATCACCAAGTGCTCCAATTCAATCGCTGACAGTGTACTTTTCCGGCGCAAGGTTGCCGTTCCTTCCATTTTCTATAAGAAGGATTTCAAGGCTAGATGTATGTGGGTTAGTGTTAGGATAATTTTGTTGAGTCTAGGTGAAGGCAGCAAATCAGAAGTCCGGGATGGTTTTACGTAAATACAATTTAGGTTTTGAGTCATTATGCAACAATCTTTTGAGTTCATAGAGATTTAATGTTGTATAACAAGACTAGCATTTGAGTTGAAATGAAAATTCGAAGCTCATGTCTCTCCATTGTACATTGGCTATCCTGAACTTTCAATGAAATAACTAAGGGTTGTTTTATCCATCTCATTGTTGTGGTGTGTATGATTCTATTTTAGCTTTAATTCAAGGAATTAATCAAAATGCTTGAATGGGATTATAGGTGGATATGTGTTGTATAAGGATTTGATAAGTAGTCCTGGGTTAGAATGCATACTGATAAAATTGTAATACAATATTGTCAGGGATCTTATATGTGATGTATTAAATCTGTTATAAACCTCTAGATGCTTATTAATTTGACTCCTACAATGGATATATGGCACTGATCTAAGTTGTAATTATTCATGTAGTTCAGTATTTGTTTGTCTTTTCCTAGAGCTTGCCACAAATTGCAAATCATTGACTATCTTATACAATGGATTGTGTTTAGTTATCTCACGCTCCAGATAGTTGATATTGTCTATGAATAGCCAATTCTAGTTGATATTATCTTATCGTGTTGAGCTATTAAGTGAGATCATCTACTATTGCTAATGTTGTTTATAATAATCTAAGTTACCGGGTTTGCCCTGGGAAGCCTGGGTATGATACAGGTTTGGTTCGGGTTCCAAATTCAGGTCCGGTTTGATCAAATTCGGTGTGGGTTCAAAAAATCGACTGTGGGTTCGACCAGGGTTCGAAACCCTGACAGTGGGTTTAGCTAGGGTTCAGTTTTTTTAACCCAATCTGAACTTGGGTAGAATTTGTGCCCAAGCAGACTTCTTCAATGTGTTTTTACAGTTTTTGATTAATTTTTTGACCTTTTGTTAACTTTTAAAGACTATTTTATTCCCTCTAACCCTAATATTTGCCTCTAACACATGAAATAGATATGTGTTGTCTTCGTGTGTAGTTGTGTTGAGATAAATTTCAATTGAATACCATTAATATTTCATTTTTATAGCTGCGTGAATTGTGGTTAGACCAAAGTAAATCAATTTCTTGCATTTATTTAGTTCATAAGTATTTTGTCAAACATTTGTCAAAAATCCAAAAAGTTCAGTTAGGGATATTTACTGGTATCTAAGCTAGTTTTCCTACTAGCATGTTGGGTCACTAATAGATTGATGTAGAAATACACTCCATATGCATCCAAGTGATAAAATAAATAAGTGCTATCAGATAAAACTCAAAAGGCCAAAATTTCAATGTTTGGAAAATACAAAAGGATTTTCATCTACAAATTTGGAAGTAGAAGAAATCATGGAAAACAAAGATAAAAGAAATTCACATGAGGACATTAATATAGATCAACAACTAAATGCACTTATACAGGGACAACAACAGTTGACCAAGTTATTGACACAAACGTTGAAAATATGAACAGTGATGCAATTAACTTTGCAAACAACAACACTAATAATAATACCAAAACAATAATAGGATCAGTAACTAGACCCTTGATGCCTAAATTTTGGATAGAGCAGAAGACCTAGATGGTTAGAGGGACAGAAGAATGCGGGACAGAGCTATTTGGACTACCTAAACGAGTATAGATCTATTAGGAATAATCTCATGAAATAATGTCTCTTACCAATTTTTTCCAATTGAAGCTAAGAAATAGACCCAAGAAAGAGAGAGGAACCCACAGCTAGGACTTACAATGAAGGATAGGAAAGTTGTGCATACCTACTTTTGACAGCTCAAACAAATGCAAAACACATTCTTAGATCCAAAATTTGGATACATACTTCTCAAATCCTATGTTTGAAGAGGAAGTAATAAAATATGCCAAATGAATCTATATCATGACATTTGAGTATAAAGTGGTGGTGTATTTTTGCTATGTTATTTGACTATTAGTATGGTGGTGTATTCTAAACTTAATTACTACTGCAAATATGTATATATTTTTTATTTTTATATGTTTTTGTATTATCGAACCCAAAACAAATCCAACCCCCAAATTTTTTTTACCAAACCGGCGAACTGGGTTCTCAAACCCGAACCTGAACCCAAAACCAAGCTGGTAACTTAGATAATAATGGTGCAGAGGTTGTAAACACATTAAGAGATCACCCTCTTAGGTCTTGCAAAGCCTGAAGTGTACGAGGCTTTTAAAGTCCTCGTCAATTGGTCCAGGTCCTTCAAGCTACCTTCAATTGGAATTGGAAATTCCATAGGTATATTAGAAGACAAACCTGGTTACATTGTAAAAAGAACCAACATACACATCAACCACTGAACAACCACCTCTACAACTAACTTTTTTAATCTTTTATGATCACATGAAACATAAAACACACTAATTTCAAGGTTGTTAACATCACTATTGAAATGTTTTAATTTTTTGACCTTTCAAACATTAAAAAGTACATCATTAAATTAATTATGTAATGGCATAAAATTTAAAAACATTATGAATTAATTATGTAACCACATAAGTCAAATATAATTTAATCAAGAAATTAATATCAAATAGATAATATAATCACATAACTTCTACATTTCAATGTCATTGATCTTCTTCATCCAACTCTTTGTCTCAGACTATCCCATCTAGATTTGACATTGTAAGGATTGGTCATATCATCATCATCATCATCGAGCATCGGGCTTTGATAATTTCATCATCCACACGGATGTCATCTCATGAACATTAACTCCTACATCATCATCATCTAGTTCCTCCTCTTTATATTAATAACTAAGGAAGGGCACTAATCGTTGATCCTGATCATCATCTACATCATCTTCTAGTTCTTCGGTATCTTCTTCTTCCACCAACATTATAATTTATTGACCTTCCTCTTGGATCATGTCTAACAACAAATGACCAACTTGGTTTACCTGGAACCTCTAAGTAAAATACCTGCTCACATTGGCTTGGAAGAACATAGGGCTCATTTCCAGCTCGCTCAATCAACCTTGTATTAACTATGGTAAATCCATTATCATGTTCAATAATAGTTCTCTCCGGATCATTTTCATTCAATCGTAGCCTGTACCATAGGATCTAATTTAACAAAATTAATCAAGGACTTAAAGTCACACTCAAGTATATCATCCAAAAATTCCATAGTATCATTTTCTAAGACTTCTCGATGTATGTTGCTTCTAGATGAAACATTAGTCACCTAAAAGACTATAGTTATAATAAGAATCCCAAGTTTTCTTCTATGTCATCCAACATTTTGATTCAAAATTTACAACTATCAGCATCATTATTATCCTTTTTTGTGGTGTTTCAATTGCATATGTCAAACATGTAAAAATTATTGCAATATTGTCAGCTTGATAAACATATTTATTTTTTGTTGAATGTATGCAAAGAAAACAATCTCAAGATATATATACATCAATATACTTGAAAATAATTAAATAATATGGGTGATTAAGAGATGAGAGAAAAATTTCTTAAACCATATGCTAAATCAATTTCTTTGTGTAACATTGGAATCTCCATTACAATGAGCTTTTTTAACCAATGAAGCCACACCTTCCCATGTTAATGCGCGACCAAATTGTTGACATTGTTTAATCCATATCGTCATCCAATTAAGATTGTTGGTGACGTACAAATGTAGTGCATCCCACTCTCGACCAACTGTATCAAATAAAAAAGAAATTCACAAACGACATATAATTAGTTAAATACCACAATATATGACCTTAATTTATAATTGATGTATATTAAAGATTAAAAATTAAATAAGTACATTATACATAAAATGCATCTCAGCTTTAATCTCCATGACCATCTTATAATTACCTCTCACTTTCCTCAATCTACCTTTCCCAACTAGTACCCTCTCAATTTGTTAATGGAGTTGGGATCCCAAATGGGATCTAAATGGATCTTGCTGCAAACTTAAGAAGATATTCACTAATGTACACCATGGTCTAGTATACCATATATCCCTCCACCAGAGAACTCTTAGGATGTGCTCTTTGTCTAACCAAAGCCTTCAAAAATTTCAAGTGCCTCTCAACCATCCACATTGACCTTGTGTGTACAGGTCCACAAAATTCAATCTCCTCAACTTGGTGTATGAGGTAGTGTTCTTGTGCATTGAAAAATGTTGAAGGTAGACACTTTGCATTTCACACATTAGATGAAGAATTTTTCTCTTCCAATAATTTATATCTTCTTTATGGATTTCTTTAGATGACAACCATCTACAAGTGATTCAAGGCACACATATATTAACGAGATTTAACAAAAATATATTGTATATTACATAACAAGTAAAACAAATGGAAATTATAAGATGTATACAACAAATTGAACAAATATTGCTACTTACCTTTACATATTTTCCAAGATCATATAACTTGTTTGACATTGTTGTCAAAGGTTCTAGAGAGATAGAGGTAGAACGACTGCAATAATTATAAAATGACTTGCATTATTTTTTCCAAAGTAGTAAACACAATACAATCGAAAAAGTACATGCATTATATATGTGTATATAATATATCAGAATAATTACCTTAATGAAGGTATGCCAATCATGCATTTTCATCTCTGACCCAAATTCACCTTTCTTTGTTATTATATTGTTTATGTTCGCAGCAAATCCTGTGGGAAATAGAATTTTTTGTATGACTTCTTTTATATTGTTTTGCCGCCTCATAATAACTATGAAGGCAATTCTATATTAATTCTAGTCTCCATCACTATTTTCTAATTGAATGAAATTTTCATTGCATGATACTGAACGCCACTACAAATTTTGACAATTTTTCTTTGTCATGCCTTTCATCTAATATTTCCATAACGCTTCAAGTATATTCTTTCTGATATGCATTGTATCAAACAAATGCACAATTTTTTGCTGCTCATAGTAGGACAACCTACTAAATTGTCTGGGATAACTTTTAAGTCCCTGT
This sequence comes from Sequoia sempervirens, assembly GCA_007258455.2. Taxonomy (NCBI): domain Eukaryota; kingdom Viridiplantae; phylum Streptophyta; class Pinopsida; order Cupressales; family Cupressaceae; genus Sequoia; species Sequoia sempervirens. The sequence goes on along the minus strand of VDFB02361191.1, from coordinate 10,791 downwards.
GGAAGCCGGCCATTAATGCCTTGACGACCTTCATGAAGCATATAAGTTAAACAAATTAACAACGACAATCATTGTCAATTACAACATGAGTAAACACAACACAATATAAAAATATAAATTCAAAACATATCATATACGATAGATAAACAATTTGATCCGATGTATAACCTTGACGATTAATTCTATTATATTCCAACTTCCATAGGCGAGGTGTCATTCTTCATGGTTTTGATGTAGTCTCCTTTTTCCCATTGAAAAAATATTTTTCAGTAGTTCGATACTTATGATTTATATGGAGGAAGTGCCTATAATTATCAAACACTGGCTTCCAAACTTGAATCCACGTATCAATCTTTAACTACAAATTGGATATGTAAATTTTCCTTTGTTTGAAGACCAAGATGATATATATAATTGATTAAATATGTCAATTTTTATAATTATATAAAATGGAACAGATTATTTTAAAACATTCATGATATCTACTTCATCAAATTAAATATTGTTAAAGTGTACCAAACGTTGTAACATACCATAAAATGTGTTAGTCTCAAGATTTATGAATTGTCCATATAAGCATTGTATGGAATTGATATTGTCTTTGTCCTATTGGTCTAGAGACGCCATACATAGTGACGTCATTCCATAACTTTAGTAACTCGTCAATAAGAGGCTCGATATATAAATTCATATCTTTAACTTGGTACTTACCTAGTTGAATGAAAATAAACATTACATAATTATTATAACCATTTTACTGCAATATATATAAATTAATGTACATGACTATTGAATGAAAAAAATATAAGTCATTATGCAACAAATAAGACAAAGTAGATGCTACTACATTAAATAAAAAATATGTAAACAAATACCTAGAACAATCATTGACAACATTATGTGCTCCCTCTTTATTGACATCCATGGAGGAATGTTATTGTTGATAACAAAAACATGCCACACTGAGTAAATAGATCTCAGCTCTCCAAATGGATTGACACCGTCCGCTCCCAATGAAAGCCTGAGATTACAAGGTTCTTTTTTAAAGTGTGGCCATTTTTCCTCCATGTCCCTAAATGCAGAACCATCTGCAGGCATTCGAAGAATGTCATCTCCACTTCTATTCCATGCATGGTAATCCATCAATTGCGCTAAGATTTTGCACCTAAATAATCGCTGCATATGTGGAATAATGGGAATATAACACAAAACCTTGCGAGACACCTTTTTTGTTAGTTGTTTTGTTTAATATCTACTGATATGACATTCTGGGAATTCTCTTGCAAATTCCTATTGTTTATGATAATAATATGATCATTGGGACATGCATCTATTGCTTGATACTCCATTTTGATATCTTTCATAATGGCACATAAATCTCGGTATGAGTGAGGTAAAATATTTGATGGTGGTAACAAAAATTCACCATTCAATCTACAAAAAAATAATTTGTTCATATAAAGAATATTAATGGTACATATTTCATCCTTTATTTACTAGTGATGAACTAACAACAATTAAAAATAGATGAAAAAAGATGACATATATGACATACCTTAACATCCATGAGATTGCTATATTTGATAAACCATTCATAACCTTAAAGTTCAACAACAACAATACAACAGAGAGAAGAGTTGTTTTAAAGCCTTCCTAAAGGGGCTTGTATGCCTTGTCAAGTACAGGTAAATCATGAACATCATCAAAGTCATCTCTGATCATCATGATCACTTACCACTAAATATGGCATGATCAATGTATTCACCATCATCTTCAATTGTGTTTTCCACGATGAATTTACCTATAGGATCATGAATCACTTTATATCCAAATGAAGTGCTCATCTCGCTTACAAACCATTCTCTCCAAGCCATGATAATCTATATCATCTGCCCTAGGGCGCCCCACCTTTATAATAATGATAGAAACAAATAAACCATGATCATGATCAAGTGATTATATATATATATAAAATGTTAAAACAATATAAACATTTACAAATTCAATCAATATAAACACATATAATGAACAACTTACCAATGGATGATAATCATGCCCCCCTTCAACGTGACCATGCTGCCTACAATGTTTCTCAACTATTGTGATTAAAAGTCATCTCGTCTTTAAGCCCTTGCAATTATTGCAAGGACAATAACATTTCCCATCACCCTTTCTTTTCAATCTAGCCCGCAATCTATCAAGTGTCTTCATTTTGTTCTAGACTAATATTATCTACCATGATTTTTTTTTACCAAGCTTGACTATTTAGATCTTCAAAAAATATCAAAATCACACTCCAATAATTTTGATTCATAGACAGGTAACATAATCTAATAATTCTGATATTTTACACCAAAAAAATTTGGCATGCAACCACCCCTGCAAAAGAGAAGATAGTCTGAAGTTAATAACCCCAAAAAACACTTTACAATGCTAATTCCAAAACTTATTAAATTTTTATTTTACTATGATTTCCAACCGTTAAGACTCCTAAAATCAGAATATTGAACTTGATCACAAAATTCCTACAACAATGGAGGTAGTGAGCTAGTAAGAGCAAGTGACCCATTCCTAAGGAGCAACGAGTCAAAATCATCATTGCTAATGTCAATATAGATTTAACCTTTAGTTAAAGATGCAATGAGTCACTTCTTATGATGAGCTTATCCCTAGGGCCCTCAACATTGAGAGAGCCCTAATAAAAAACAACAGAAGCATTGGTAAGAGCATAATTAGGGTATAGACCCTAGGCCTTCGTAGAAACATAAACAATAACTATAGTGGATTAGTGAGGTTACAATACCAGAAAGATTGAGACATTGGAGGTAATAACAAAATCTTGCAATCTAAAGATTGTGGCCAATAACAAGCACACTATGTAGCTTAGCGACATTTGTAAATGCAATCTACGGTAAGAAGAATGACAATCACTTGAGATGTGAGAGTTAAAAACAGGCTAAGCAGTGACAAGATAATAAAACTCAAACCTTGCATAGTAAAGTGGAGATTTTAACAGTGAGTTTCCTTACCCCCTTGCTGACCTTAAGGGTTTTTCAAATGATTTTGGTAGTGTTAGACAAGGAAAATGCAATCAAGGAATGACTATCCAAATGAAGTAACAGTGGTAATCATAGATTCAATGTTTCTTCTTAGCTATTAATATTGTATAATGGAGGTAGTGGATTGCATGTTTGAGTAGTGTTTTGAGACTCACCAAAGATGGGAAAATAGTGAATAATACCTTGTGGACTGTGAAGTAGTGTGAATAAGGTTGAAGGATCTTAAGAACTACAATACTATGGAATAATGAGTCCCTTATAGTAAGTAGGCAGTCTATAGGGCATAGTTTGATTTTATAGAATGATGCTCATGAAAGGAATCTTCAAGTGATAGTGAGTGAGTTGTTTGAGATTGTAGCTGAGGGTGCAATACCCAGTCTTAAAGGAAGTTAGCAAAGAATTAAATGTGCAAGAAAATTAAATCGTACAGAATAAACAATTCACAATGTTATCTTCCATAATGCCTTGAGTTTGAAGACAAAAATCTCATTGTATCTTCATCATGAAAGTGGTGACCTTAATGGTCAATCACTGGCAACCATGATTTTAAAACATGATATTGTGCTTATGGAGGCAACATTTTAAGCAAGGCAGTGAGTGGTGGTTTGGAACAATGGAAGGTATGAAGGACTTGTTTTATATGCATACTATGCAGTCTAGCTTAAGATAGCATTCTTAGAAGAGATTGAAGGTGGATTATGGAACTTAAGGGTTACTATGAAAAGGATTAAAGCAAAGACTGAGATCTATTTAAAAGTCGCGGTCATGAAGATATTAAAGATGTCACATGCAAAAAACTAGTAGCTAGAGTAATGAATACAGTGCCAAAGAGAACAGTGTACTGGAGCAGATTTAGGAGATCTCCACATTATCTAATTACAAGGAAATACATCATTTATTTATTTTTTTAATTAAAAGAAATCATTCTAAACCCTATATAGGATACATTGATATTTCAAAATCCTCTGAAGGAATTTGAGATTATGCAAATATATGTCAAGTAACATTTATATGTCAAGTAACATTCATAAGGTTTAGAAAATCTTGATCACTCTCTAGAATAGCCCATTAAACATGGGTTGTGCTTGAATGCACTACATAATCGATATAACAAAACCACTCTACATATCAACTAGAGTTATAGGCTCTTTATTGCAGCAAGAGGTAATCACTCTTCTATCATGCTATAATTACATCCTAACTTGTTAAACTTGACACAACCTGAATGCACCCAATGATGATTGACACCTACATTATACAACCTGAATTAACTACATTATATGAGTGCCTCCATTTCTATCACAACATAGCCACATTAAACTTGGGTCACACATGAAACCATTAACCTGTAAAAATGAAATATGATGAGATGTTGCTTTAAAATAGGATTTTCAAACCTGGAACTACAAATTTGACTTCACAACTTAATTCTGCAAAAAAACCATGACTACCCTCAACCTGGTGATATCTTCTTGAATTTTTTTTTATTTTTCCCAAGAAAATTGTCCTTAGTTCTCCACAAACTGTCTCAAGTAGAGCAAAACACTATCGCAATAAATCAGGCGCGAACTCACTTTTCTTTATGTCGGCCACAATTTGATTCTTTTTAATTTTTCATGTATGTCGAAAACTCAATGAAAATGATAACCGACATTTTAACAAACCCCAAGTTCGTCGAAATATCAACGAATGTCGGGGATAAACTTTCAAAAAATTGGAACTTACACACCAAATTTTACAAGCACTCGACGAACATCGTATTTTACATATTTTGTCAGACAGTTTTGTCGTATTTTGCAATCAAATGTATTAGTATGGAAAATCAGGGGTATAAAAGATATGTAAAAATCATCAGATTTTATAGTTCTAATAGGCTACATATATCATGAGATTTGAGGATAAAATAAGTTTGATTCCTACAAACCACTATTGAGTCATTGGAGAACAAGTTTCAACTGCCATTTAATGGTAAACCAACTGCAGTTTAATGGTAAAATCTTTTAAATATTAGGTAAATGCCTCCAAAATCTCACTTTTCACATAGAAGTCATATAAATATTGATTTGGCAACTGGATGGGAACATTCTATTTCCATTTGCAGTATTTTTTGTCAATTTGATGACAACTTTCTTTTTTTATTTCCATTGATTTATGTTTTAAATTTGTGTGTAAAAAAATTATAATTAGATAATACTTAATTTCTTTAAATAAAAAATCTAGATTTGTCTAAATTTATTTCATTCCATTATTTAACACTTATTATTAATTGTTTAATTACACCACATGCAACTAGAATTATCAGACATTCAAAAAACATACTCTCTATCATACTGACATACATTTGGTTTTCTATCGGTGTATTCCTTGAACCTCCTTTATGTGCAAGTGCTACTATATATACCTCTCTCTTTATAGAATTGTCTCCCCCTCTATACTAATTTTTCTAGCTATAAGTGGAGTTGAAATTTCAAATGAAATCAAAGATTCTTGAACTTAAGAATTCCATGGAACAAATATAAGTTGTATATAATTGTAATTTAGACAAAATTATTTTAAAAAACTTCATTAGGTTTCAAACAAGTATTGAAAGCATCTATATGAGTTTACATGCAAGAAAAAAAAGTGAGAGATGATGCTATAAGTGTAACTGTAATGCCCCGCCACGCAACCCTAGAGGAAGTTGCAATTCACTACTTAAACGTACCAATTTTTTTATTTTTTTTTTAAAGTATAAATAACATGTGAAGTGAATTCATAATGCCAACAACCTCTAAGGCCACAAGACAAAGATTACTTAGAAACCCAACATCACATAACATTAGCATAAACCGATTCATTAATCACTTAACGAAATGAAACAACATACATTCCATTCAAGATAAATTACAACAAGGATAGTAAAACACCTCAAGATTCCAATTAACATTTAAACATTAAGGTTACATCACTCATTCCCCGAATGAGGTAAATCCAATACTCATAATTACAATTACAAATTCCACCTCGAAACAAATGAGGGGTAATAAGATACAATAAGAACTAAAGAATAAGGCATGAGAAACAACTGATTCCCACGAGCTCTCCAGCTGGAAATCACGAACACATGAACAAGGAGAAGAACCAACGGAAAGATGCACGCCACCCGACCACGTGGAAACCAAAAGGTTCCACTCCCTCCGTGCTAGGAGATAGTAACCAGGATTTCCTACCCAAGACCATCTATCTCTAGACACAGGCTTACCAAAACTGAAATGAAACAACAACAATCACAAAGCCACTTAACATCAACAACCACATTGCCTTTAAGCCACAATAGTCACAACATCACTTAACACGAAGTTACAATGCTTTCAGAGAACAAGGCTCATGCACATCACACAATAACTGATTAACTGCCGACCTAGGAAAAGTGTCATACATAAATTGCCATGAGTTACCCTAGCTCAACCTTCCTAGGCTACCAGACCCCCATCATGGGTTACCCTGGCTTGCCTCTACCGGCGCCGGACCCTCATGCAAAACTATGTGTCCCATCTCATCTCGAGCCTTATCATTCACTTGCTTCACGAGAGAGGCATTCATTATCTTATTAGTTTGAAGATCCCCATTAATTCATTTAAATTATCACTTAATTAAACTCTAGGTGAGTTACCCTGGTGCCCCTTTGTGTGCCGGACCCCCACCAAGAGCCACTCTCCTATGGACAACACACCCACAAGAAGAAACTAGATAACACGACCTCTCCAAACCAAGGAGGAAACAAAGCACGGAACTTACTCCAACACTTGGAGGAAAACAACGTACAAAACCCACTCCAACATTGGAGGAAACCAAATCACATTACCCTCTCCTACACCCAAGGAGACACAAATCCCCGTTCGTGAAAACCAGGTGATCCACATGGTATAATTATGCACATTTTCTACGACACACCTAAAGGTGGACTTTCAAAGAGACAACCCACAACGAGATACAAACCCCCTATCTGAAAGACTTCAAACAATGACTTCGTACTCCCAAAATTGAGCAAGGAAGAATAAACATCAAGAGTATTTCAAGCAATTAAATAAACTAACATTCGGATTTCCTAAATCCACTCAAACATAGGTTTCATGACTTGCATTTATCCAAACAATGGATCCCATTTATTTTCACAACCTTGAAATATTTCAAGAACAGATCATTTACCCTAAACTTCATAACCATATTCATAATCAAAACACTTTAACAATGCAGCTATCTGAATAAAATTAAAACAACTGTTCTCCCTAGGTTTCAGGATCACATGCTAAAGATAAACCACCTTATAAAAAAAACATTTAAGTTAACTAAAAAGTTCATCCTTTACTCTCAGTTCCGCAACTATAATACTCACAATGTCGTTTAGAGGTTCTAATTTGACATGTAATATTATTTGAATATACCAAAAGAATAATATTTTATTTGCAATGAAATAATCTATAACACTTTAAATTTAAGTTCTCATTGAATAAAATAGATCAAATAAACAATATTTTAATTTCTACTTATTCCCTACTTTTAATTCCTCATGATTAATCATAAAATATATCTAATACCTTTTATATTACCATTAATCATTTCTAAAAACTTATAATTTAATCTAAAGGATAAATCATATTTTAACTTAAACCAAAATTCAGCTAATCTAATATATATTAAATATATTAAATTTTATATAATATTTAATTTTAAACATTATAAATATTATATAAAAAAATAATATAAAATAATATTTTAAAGGAAAAATTTAAATTAAATAAAAGTAATTTTCGAAATACAGAAAGGCGTTGGAAAGAGGGCCGTAGCCCTAGGCACGCAGCCCTCCTCGCCGCCTGGAGTCAGCCCGCACACAGCCCCGCCCGGCCAGCGGCAGGCTCAGCGCTGGGCCAGCTCGCCTCCCTTCCGCCATGAGCTCGTAGCATTATACAAAGACCGCCATGGGCTATGACACAAGGATATGCAGCGCCCGCCGGCCAGCATGCAATGGGGTGGGGTTTGACCTCCCACCTCCCCAAAATAAATTTTAAAATATATTAAAACCTACGTTTTCTCAATCCGATTTTACCAGAAAATATTTTCTAGGTTAAACCCCAAATCTAAAAATTTTGAAAATAACAAATATATTCTATATATATTTGTGGGTATTTCCATATATGAATATATATGGGTATATTCACAAATGTACATACCCAAATTTTGATTCCAAGCACATAATGCAAAACTAATCTAAATCTAATTCAAGAACTAAAACTTATTTCCAAACAACAAAATAGGTTTTCCAAAATCTAGATTTAACATTGGGTTTTCTTTTTGGTTTCAAATCCCATTTACAACTTTGCAAATTGATAAGTTTTTTTATGAATTTCTATTGAATCTAAAACTATGTTTTAATCATTCAAAGGAGCAAGAAGAGGAAGGGAGAAAAGGTAAAACCTTATGTTTTCTCCAAAATTTGCAAGCCTCCACCATGAAGATTTTCCAAGCACTCCTTCAAGCCTCTCCACACAAAACTCCAACCAAGAATCCATGGAGGATTGAAAGAAAAACCCTAACTAAACATATATCCCTTTTTTCATACTTTCCAAATTCAAATTCAAACTCAACCTCTAATTCAAATTCTAATTCTAATTTCATTCAAATACAAAAGCAAACTCACTTTCCAATTTCAAATTGAATTCAATTTCAAATTCATATTCAACCCTTCACAAATATCTTTCCCAAAATGGTCAACTAATCCAGAAAATATCTTTTCTACTCCAAAGTCTTGCATAGGAAATTATTTGAATTTTTAATAACTTTAAACCATTTCTATTTCCAATTTGAATTCAAAATACTTTAGCATTTTATTTCAACAAAAGCATTTAAATTTTTTAACACTTTAATTCAAAGGGGTAATTTAATTAATTCCCACAATTAATTCCAATTATCAATAAAATAACTCTAATTCAAAATTAAATTATTTTATTAATTCAATTAAATTAATTAACTAATCACTAGTTTTTCAACAATTCCAAAAGACAAAACATTCATCATTTAAATTTCCCAAAAGCTATTTAATCACTTTTTGCTTGCAACTAAACACATTTAATCATTAATCAAACTATGCAAGTCATTTCATAACTTAAACTTGAAATTAAATAAGCACTCACGGGGAACTGACCAAGTTAAAACAATTGATCCCGACGACAAACCAACAACATGCTATGACTAGGGTGACGACCTGGTTCGGAAACCCTAGCTACTATCTCCCAATTTATTTCCGTTGGTCAATGGACACGCTCAGACCTAGAAACCAAGTGGAGTCGATGTCATGTACCTGCCAACCTGCAACCAAGAGCATGTCGAACGTGCATATATACATAATAAGATCAGACACACCGTGAAGAGGAAATCTCAGAATCATAGGGCACTCGCAAGCGAGTGATACAACCCCGTCCCCTTCACCAATACAATATCACTAACTGACAAAGCTAACATCATTAACATAATCAAAGCATAAGGCATCATTAATTCACATGTTAACACGATCGAAGCATATCATAGGAAAACATTGCCTAATTATCAGAGTACAAAAAGGAGGGGTGTTACATCCTCCCCCCCAAGGGTCAGGCTTACTCCTGGAAGCCTGCAAGCTCCCCTATCACAACTTCATAAGATCACACATATAAATCAATATCATTACAAGTTTACACCAGACAAGATATGCAACATTAACACTTCAACATTCATTCGACATTTTGCATTTTGAGTCTAGGTACCATAATCTAATCACCAACATGATTTCTTAAAATTTAACAATAAAGTTGGGGACTATAGGCCTCACCAACAACTTATGTGCCTATAATGCATTTATCGTTTTCCTACTATGGTTTCACTAATCCTTTATGTCTCTAAGCTTTTACACACTACAAATGGTTTTCTATTCTTTTTACACATTTTCCATGATTATGAATGCAACTTGGGGACTTAGGTCCTTTACCCAAGGTTTGGTCTAGGAAACAGACCTTCATGAATACATAAACGTTTTCTCATAAAATACAAACGCCATACTAAGGCACTCAAGGAAAGAGGTCTATGACTATCTTGCCATATCAAGCACTTGGAACACACCCAACAAACACACAACCACACTCAAGAACCACTCAAGGGTCTCAACCCTTTGCACAACGAAAGAGCCATGCAACAAGAAGGAAAACAACAAAACACACTTCTTGGTAGGATTGCGAGCCTAACCCTCACAAAAGCATTCAACCAAAGAAATGCAAGGGTGGAAATAACAACCAAATTGATTGTCGTCCACCACACACAACACATCAAAATCACACACTACACACATAATCGTCCATAATATATTCTTCCAATAGAAAGGATATCGGTGCATTGTGCACTACACTGAGGATCCTATCCTTTCCACTAGTTTCCTGCACCATTGGACCTATACCACTTAACGACAACTTCTGGGCACACAAGAGAAATCAACCCAAAAAGGAAAACCACACGGAGGAGAAAAAAAACAACTAGGCCAATACAATGGGCTCATAGTGTCCAGAGTATAAACCTACACACATACAACATAATGGGTCCAACATAATCCCAGAGTTCCCAGTGTTTAAACCTAGGCTCTGATACCATGTGTAATGCCCCGCCACGCAACCCTAGAGGAAGTTGCAATTCACTACTTAAACGTACCAAATTTTTTTTATTTTATTTT
>VDFB02361190.1:0-23014 GCA_007258455.2 Sequoia sempervirens | reverse complement strand
AAAGGCACTAATCTACCATAATAATAAAATAGTTTTACATGTGCTCTTTGTGTATATATACATCAATCCAACTAGCCCCAATTCTGGTAAAACACCACTCAACCATGTGGAACCCTTAGGTCTACCCCTTTGAACTAAATTGTTCAATTGGGAAATTATACATACATATATAATACAGTAATGAGGTAGGTGCAATCATGACATCTCACATACCATAAATATAAGCATTGAATATTAAAAAAATATATAAAATAAGGGTTATGGCCTTCAATCAATAACACCTAGGAAACATGAAAATAACCACCACAATTAAGCATTGAGTTGGCACAACATCACACTAAATAAAAAAATCAAGGACACATTGGGCTACCAATGAACCAATAAAAATAGGAAAAGAACTACTAAGTACATGACATAGAATGTCACCATTATCTTGCACGATTTTCTCAAGGCCTTCATATTTAACTAATGGCATAAGTATTATCTTTCCCTTAGTGAATTCATACACAAGGATAACATAGTATTGTTCTTGTATGATTCCCTCAAGGTTGTTGATGCAAGTGATGTTCATAGTGATTTATTGTGTGATTCCATGAGGGTCTCCATGCACAATTATTTCTAGCACTATCTTATGCAATTCTATCAAGACCTTCAACATAAGCAATGTTTCAAGTTCTTTAGTTTAATAAATTTTAGATGTTAAAAACCTAAAATTAAGTTGAATTTGTTATATTACCCATACAAAAAATTTATTGGTACATCCCTAATTACACAAACATGAAATAGTTCCAATTTACTCCTAAGCTTAGTATTTTATCCTAGGTCCAAATTCAAGGCATAAAAAATGAGGTTAAAGTTTTTGATCCTTATATCCAAAAGGTCAAGAAAAAAAAAACATGAGAATATTTGTCACGAAATAAAATAAGTAATTTGGATTAAATACAAATTTTAATTTTATTCAAAAGGTTTAAAACCATAAAAATCCCCAAATAAACCATTAATGACATCACCAAAACCTCTAAAATTTATTTTCCAAAATACACATTTCAAAATTTTAAATACATTCTTTGATGCTAAAAATGCACAAGAAGAAGCATTCCAACTTTTTTACAAGGGATTCTAATATTTTTTTCCAAAACCTTGACTTTATTTTACACTTTTCAAAATAACTTAAATAAATAAATATTTTTTAATTTACGCCTAATCACATGCATTCTACTTCAATCACTCATATCAATGAAGAATACATATACATCCACCTCTTATGGGCATGATAAATAAAGAACCTTCCTTTCTATTGGTAGGTTAGATTCAAGTTTATAATAAGCCAAACCCACTATAAAGGAAGTGATACATACTCATTGGACTACCAACACATATCAAAGACATATAAGGTACATGGGACCCCCTTTATATAATTGCACTTAAATATAAGTAGGACTAGAATATAAGATATAGATAAGATTGATAGGGATCTTATATGAGTGAGTTGAAAGATATAAGGTATATGTGTGAACCAAGATTCTCAACCTACACAAACATAAGAGATAAATACTATATTAGATCAAATTCAAGGTTAGTATCATGATTCCCAAAGAAATCCATTCAAATTACAATAAAAAGGAACAAAATGAAGAACATAAACAAGCATAAACAAAAGATAGTATATCCTATTTAAATGCAATGCAAACTCTTGATCTCTTGGTGGAGTTGGTGCCAATTTGATGTGGAAATTGGCCCTTTCCCAACTCCTATGCAAGCTTTGTTGATTGATGATGAAGAGTGATCCACTTTGATGACGATTGATGAATGCTCCAAGATAAAATCTGCATAACCTAGCTATAAAACTCAATGAGATGGATGAAGATTTCTATGAATTTGAGTATAGTAAGTTTACTCAAGTTGTGCATGCTAAAATAAGGAATGAAACCTCTTATTTATAGAATGAAAAGTTGGAGAAATGCCCACAATGGAGCAATGTGGGACTAACTTTCAACCAATGGCAAGGTGCCACTTGTCAAGAGATGGATGGATGAAGGATGTGCACATTTTGATGAATGTGCCCATAAATGCAATATTTAAAATTGAAAATGTTGAAATGACAAGGTGGAGGGAAAGTCAAATGGAGTAATGGCTACTTGGCTCAATGCAAAAGGACATGTAAGATGAAATAAATGCCTTGTTGGAAGGATAAAGTCCACTTGGATTTTCAAATTTGAAGGAATATTTTCTATTATGCCATGTTGAGAGAAAATAGGGATTTAATAAATGAATTAAATCTATTTTCATGTGCAAGTTGCAAAAGCTAGAGGATGTGACATGGATTAAGATTAAATTAATTAAGGGTTAATTAATTTAATGAGGATTAAAATGATGTGACATATTGATTTAGATTTATGGGTTTATTTAAATCAAATATGAGAAGAATATGATAAAAGGATTAATTAAATAAAGATTTTTGATTTACTTAACTAAGGAGATGAAGTTAGATTAAATCAAATAAGGTTTTAATTTATTTAATTTAATGAGACAGACTTTAGGGATTTAATCAAATAAAAATTAATTATTTCATTAAATAGGGATAATTAGATCAGACTGATTGATTTAATTAACAAGAAAGAATGGCTTAATTAGATAAATGATTTATTTAATTAAGAGAAGAAGATTGATGAATTTAATCAAATAAGGGTATTTGATTAAATGGTTAGACCGAGGGATGATTTAGGATGAAATGGTGTTAGTAGTCGGGATCAGATGTGCAATGTCAATCAGTACATTTTCCATGTCTACAATATGAATAGATATGAGAGAGATAAGGGACATATAATGCAAGATAGAAGATTCAATATAATATTGGATAATGTAATAGAAGAGATAGAATAAAAGAAGGATTAAGATATGGATTGATGTGTAAGTGAACAACGTATTATATATGATGAGATACATGAGATTATGATATATCACATGTTGATATAATAGATGTCTATGTTATATTATATGATGCATATGTGTATGTGTGAATATATTTAATTTTATATCTTCTATTCTACCACAATCTTCAATTATCCACCACACAAGCCTTGAAAATCCCCTTATCATTCATGTTATAATATAAATAAAAATATCAAGAAAATAAGGCTTAGATCCTTGACCTATGCCCCATTCTTTTCAACATTTAGTTTTGTTTTTGGGAACTTGGTAAAGTGGTAAAGGAATATTAGATCAATGAATACATCATTTGTAATAGTAAACGAGTCAATAAAAAAGGCTTATAAGTTAAGAGGGAACCTAATTTTATGGTTTGTGATAGAATACTCTAGGTTTTATCCTTATGAGAGGGGATTAGGAACCTAATAAATGATAGTTTAGAAGGGGAGATCCTAAATGGATCTCCAAAAAGAGATACTACTAATAGAGGAACGATTATGGATCTCCAAAAAACCTATAGAAAAAAGAGATAACAATAAGCTAGGATAGATTATGGAAGATATTTATATGGCTATAGAATCAAATATGCAAGAAAAAACATGATTTTTTTTTAGGAAAGGCAAGACATATATCACAAAATAAGGGAGAGTACACCAAGGGGCTTGTTGTATTTTGTGAATGAGGAAGAATGCTTAGATAACAATAGGATGGTTGATGTTAAGAAGGTTAAGGATAATGAGGATTATGAAAAATCACCATTAAAATTATTAAGAATAAATGAGCATACCAAAAGAGCTATAGCTGAACATGAGAACAATGGAAATATAGAAAACACTAAGATTTTTCCAATAGTGGAACAAAGTTATTGCACCACTTAGAAATAATGTAATATTAGAGAGAATAATTGTTGGAAGCTTGAGTTGTTTGGGTGTTTTCATTTATGTCAACCCCTTGTATGAAGAGAGTGTTGGAATGTTGTTGGTGTTGATGATGTCAACCCGTAGCATTGGAGTTTTTGGAAGCCTGGAGTTGTTGGTATTGATGTCAACAAAATGTTGTTGGTGTTGTGATTGATGTCTTATGTTAGTATACTTGTAGAAGTTGTGTTTGGAGAGATAGTTGGATGTGATATAGTTGATGAGAGATGTTAATAGTGTTGTTCATGCAATTGGCTCACTTGGTTTCCAAGTTCTTTTGGGATAATTTGAATAAAAGAGAGTTTAGTGTGATAGAGTGGTGTTCAGTGTTCTTCTCTGCATTTCTTCATGATTGAAGATATTCCCATGCGGTTTGGACGTGATGATTAGAGGTGTTCAAAGGTTCTATATCCAAATTTTTAGCTTCTAGATCATACTAGAGTAGAAGATGTGTTTGACAGTATGGTTGTCTATTGAAACAAGGTGGACCTGGGAGAAATGAGATTGCTCTGCATTTCTTCGTAGTGAAGGTTCTTGTCTTTTGGATCTGGGAATGTGATTATATTTATTATATCTACCTTCCCTTGAATTTTCAAGTGTTGTGGTGCTACAAAAGGTTGTTTAGTGTGTTGGATGTTTGTGCCAGTGTGTTTGGTTGCACAAAATGAAGTTTTCTTAAGTTTAAGGTGGTTGCAGTAGTAGTGGTGAATATTATAATGATGTGGAATATTTTGAGATGTTTTGGAATGTTTTTGTGTGGTCCACGAAATGTTTCTAGACCTAGAGAGGTGTGTTTGTGGTCACTTATTAGTGTTAGTGCAAGTTTGGACAACCTAGCATGCTACTGTTAATTTTGATGGATGATTATAATTTCTAGAAGTGTTGAGAAGTGTGTTGGTGTAGATTTGGGTCCCAGTTAAGTTGTGGCATAGTCTTCCTTCACTTCTTTATATTTTGGAAGTGTTTGGTTCTGACCTATTTGAGGTTGCACAGTTGAGGTGCATGCGTTTCCTTAAGGCCGACCTAATTGAGATTGTTTTAGGTCAGAGATGGTATAAATACAAGGTGAGTTGTTGTGTGTATTAAGTAGAGAGAGTGTGTGATGTGAAAGATGTGAAAGTGATCAAGTGTGTTGATCTAAGTGCAAGATTTAATGCCTACGACTTCCAGATGTATTGAGTAGAAGGTGTCCACATTTTAGTCTATTGGATGAGTTGTTTGTGATATAGTGGAACTATACCCTTGGCATAAGAGAGATGCATTGTTAGTAGTTCAAATTGGAAATGAGCCACCCCTTCTTCTTCTTCTTCCTTCTTCTAGAAAGTGAGTCCTTTGGCAGTGGGCCCTTTGATAGTGAGCACATTATATTTAGTGTTGATATTACTTTATATTGTGAGCTAATACTCAATATGGTTTTTCCCTTCTTGGGTTTTCCACGTAAATCTGTTGTTCTTATGTGTTTGGATGTGTTTGCACTACTATATCATATGTTTACATTATGCTAATGCATGATAAGTGTTTAAGGGCTAATACAAATCTGAATGTTAATGAGGGTTTTAATGTTTTAATGTACAAATGATTCACCCCCCTCTTAGTTATCACATGCATCTAACAATTGGTATCAAAGCAAGGTTTTGTTGGAAAAATGTGTCTCAACCTTGCAATTATATAAGGTTTATTGTCAATAAGATGTATATATTTATTTCCTAGTCACACTGATAGGTGTATACATTGGCAGCATAGAGAAAAATGTGGGCATGTTAACTTTTTAAGAAAACTCCTAAAATGGCTGGCATACATTAAATAATGATATATCGTAAATCTGGATTATTCTTTATTAGGTTTTAGATCTAATGAAAAATATTTTGTTGGTTTGTATTTCCCTAGAATGTAACCCTATTTTATGAGGGTGTTGTATTATGGTTGTGGTAGAGTGTGATGTTTTCTGAGAGTTTGATAGTGGTTGTGTTGTCTCTTGATCTTTGCTGGTGATAATCTTGTGAGAAGCTTGCTCTACAAGTATATTGTAATCTTTGTGATTTCTAAATAATATATTGGGTAGCTTTTGGAGTGTGGGGTTTTTCTCCCAAAATGGTTTTCCCCATGTAAATCACTATGTTATGGTATGCATGATATTTATGTCTACTATTTTTAGGTTTTCTAACGGTTAAAGATCTATAAAAATTTTGCATTATTCTCCTCTCAAAATTAGTGTAGGAAGTTTTTTTGGTACCTTAGCTTCCTCACAAGTGGTATTAGAGCATGATCACCTTTGGTTTCACTTGTGGGTTGTTGGTTTTTTTTTTAACTAGAATCCATATTTGAGTGGGAGCTTTTGCAGAAGACACTTTG
This sequence comes from Sequoia sempervirens, assembly GCA_007258455.2. Taxonomy (NCBI): domain Eukaryota; kingdom Viridiplantae; phylum Streptophyta; class Pinopsida; order Cupressales; family Cupressaceae; genus Sequoia; species Sequoia sempervirens. Next base: position 16,817 of record VDFB02361190.1, on the reverse strand, counting down.
TGATCTTGTTGTAGGAATTTTTACATGGCAAGTTCATCAGGGAGAATAAAGGTGGAGAATTTTTGAAAATAATTTTAAGGATACATGGGCTAAAGATGGGAGGGGGATCTATTTAGTAGATCGAAAGGATCTGTGGAAGTTTTGTTGATAAGAATGTTTCAAGGCCTGCAGATCCTACTTAGACTGCTCAATATGATGTTATGGACCACAAAGCCAAGGTTCTAATCAAATTGTGCTTGACAGACTCTATTTTAATCAATGTCCATGAAGAGACCTCTACACAAAAACTATGGAAGAAGCTTGGTGAGATGTATCAAGCCAAATCTTTAGTGAACAATATTTTCTTGAAGAAAAAGTTGTATTCCTTGAGAATGGAAGAGAGTGCATGAATCACATACCACCTAGAAGCATTCAATATGTTGGTGGCTCAATTATGCTTCGGTTAATTGTTAAAATGGATGAGGAGGAGAAATGTCGGATTCTTGCTTTGTTCTTTGTCTAATTAAATGATGACCTCTTGTTATGGCTATTAGGAGTACTTTTTGCTATTTTGAAGACTAAAGATGTAGTAGGTTTGCTTTACGAGAGAGATGAGGAGGAAGTCATCAACGCCAAGAGCCTAAATGTTCATGGAAGATATAGAGGAAAAATGAAAGAAGAGTGAGAGGCATGAAAATTCCAAGCCCAAGGGGAGATCTAAGTCTCCTAGAAAGTCCAAAGTTATCTTCTAGAATTGTGGTAAGCATGGACATGTTCGTAAGGACTACAAAGAAGAAAAGAAGAAGAAATTTGATTCTAATTCTAAGTCTAAGAAGGAAGATGGTGACACATTCATTGCAGCTTTGGCAACTCATGCAGGTAATGATACATGGTTAATTGACTTAGGTGCATCTTTTCATATGACCTTTAATAGAGATTGGTTTTCTGAATATGAAGAATTTGATGGAGTGGGTGTACTTGATTCTCATTTAGACATTGGTAGCCATGGTAAAGTTAAAATCAGAAGTTCTTGATGGTAGAATAAAAAGTATTAATGGTGTGTTACATATCCCTAGTTAACTTCGTTTTTTATACGTGAGCTAACTAATAGGTAGAATTATTATAAAGTAGTATTTTTTGTTGGGATGCAGATGAGTAGAGTGCTATATGGTGATTGCCCCTTGATTATCGAGATATGGCACATTGTAGATGATGCATGCATTGTTGGTGCATTACTACTTCTATAGAAAGTATGTGTGGAAGAAGTGAGGGTTTCACATTCAACAGATGGACATGGATTTTGGGTACCCAATGGTGCTCTTTCTTCTTAGAAAAAGTTACCTATAGAGAAAACTATGTTATGGCACCAAAAACTTGACCACAATTGAGAAAAGGGTCTAATAACCTTGAAAAATAAAAAACCTATTTTAAGTTTAATAAGTTAAATCTTGAATTCAACTTTTGTGAGCATTGCATTTACTCGGAAGGCAAAATATCACATTTCAGTTTTGCTCAACTTCTCATAAATCTTGTGGTTTATTGAATCTTATTCTATTCGATGTGTTTAGTCACCTTATATGTTCCTTGATTGGTGATCCACATATTATGTTTCATTTATTAATGATTATCGTAGGACATGGGTATATTTTCTAAAGTAAATTTAAAGAGACACCAGTCAATTTAATTTAAAGCAATGGTTGAGTTTCAAACTAGAAAGAAAATAAATGTTTGAGGACTGATAATGGCGATGAATTTTTCTGTAATGATTTTGTAAATATTGTGGTATTCATAAACAAAAGATAACTCTATATTCTCCACAACATAATGGAGTTGCAGAAAGAATGAATAGGACACTAATGGAGAAGGCTAGGAATATGTTGAGTGGTGCTAGTCTAGAACAAAGGTTTTGTGCTAAGGCTATTTCCATTGCTTGTTACTTGATTAATAGGTCTCCTACATCAACTCTTGTTGATAAGATTCCTATAGAGGCATGGTTAGGTCACAATCCTTCATCAAGACATCTTAGAGTTTTTGGTTGTGAGGCATATGCACATGTGCCAAAGGAGAAGCAAGTAAAGTTGGAGAACAAGGATGTGAAATGTATCTTCATCAGATACAGTTATGGTTTGAAAGGATACAATATTTGGCATCTTGTTGCACAAAAGGTAATACATAGTAGAAGTGTTATTTTTAGAGAAAGTAAGCCTTATTTTGTTATATTGTAGCCAAAAAAAGTAAACAAGAAGAGGTGATTCAATTTATTTCTACACATGAGAAAGTTGAATCGAGGCCCAAGGATAAACAAGAAGTTGAGGAGAGCTCATCTAGCTTTGGATCTTCAGAAGAGGAGGAAGAAGCTCCAACTCAGCTTGTTTGTAGGTCTACAAGGCATAGACAACCACTTGAAGGTATTCATATGATTGGAGATGTATTTTTCTTTGAATATAACATGGATGAACCTAGATTTGTAGAGGCACTTGGTACGCCAGATGATACAAAATCTGGAAGATTATGGATGAAGAAATGACATCTTTAAAAGAATGATACATGGGATCTTGTACCATTGTCTGAAGGATGAAAACCTGTTGGTTGAAAATGGGTGTTCAAGAAAAATATTTGTTCATATGGAGGTATTGATAAGTACAAAACAAGGTTGGTTGCAAAAGATTACTCTCAAGTTGAGGGTGTTGATTGCTTGGTGAGATATTTTACTCTTATTACCAAAAACCAGCATCATTAGATTTTTTTCTTTTCTATTGTTGTTTCTTATATCTTAAGATTTAGAGTTTGAAGAAAATGGATGCTTGAAAATTGATTTCTTTATGGTGATTTGGAGGATATTTTAATGACACTGCCAGAGCACTATGTGGCGAAAGGTAAAAGTAAGTTGGTTTGCAAATTGAAGAAATATTTGTATGGCTTAAACCAAAGTCCTAAGATGTGGTACCATAAATTTGATACACATGTGTTACAGGTTTGGTATTTGGGCATTCTAAATTAGATGTTATGTGTATTATAAAGCTAATAAACGATGTTTCTATTTATTGCATATATGTTGGTAGTATATTTATTTTATTGGCAAAGGTATAATTTCAAATTGAAATCTCAACTTGTTGCTAAATTTGAATTGAGAAAGATCACTGGTGCAGCTAGAAAAATTATTGGGATGGAATTAAAAGAGATAGAAGTGAACATAAAGCATATGGATTAATGAAAGAAAGTATCAATAATTAAATTTTTTATAAAAGGTTTAATAATAACGATTAGACCATTATAGCCATTTCTATTTTGGTTGGAACAAGTTATAGATAGCCTAGGATTGTACAACATCTCTATGATTGAAAGCATGAACATAATGCCCTAGGTGCAGTTGGAAGTTCAATGTATGTTATGGTTTTGCTAGGGACAAAACATTTCCCAAATGGTGGGGAGTTATTTCTGAATATGTGTCTAATCCTAGTAGAGTTCATTGGGATGTAATTAAAGTTCGAGGATATTTGTGGGGTGCCTCAAATTGTTAATTATATTATCATAATATAAATTCCCTTATATTCATAGTTTATGTGGATTAAGATTGGAGTGATGATGTTGATAGAAAAAAATCCACTAGTGTTTGCTCCCCATTTTACTTTGTTGGTGGTGCAATTAGTAGGATGAGTAAGCAACAAGTTGTGGTTACTTGTCCACACTGTGAAGTATATAATGAGCTTTCTATGCTTGCAAAGAATCCATTTACTTAAGATACATATGTTCAAATATTGGAGATAAGCAAGGTGTAGTAGTTTATTGTGACAATGATGTTATATATACAGCGAAAAGACGACATTTCATGCGAGACCAAACGATTGATGTATAGTATCATTTTATTTAGAGATGGTCAAAGAGATGGCAGGAGTGAAGCTGGTTGGTAGAGACTTTGATGAATGTTACTAATTCTTTAACTAATCTTGTGAGCATAAAGAAGTTTAGATAGTGTTCAGAGTCTATGGGCTTTTCAGCCCCTAGCAATTAAGAGATGATGATGACACCCTTTCATTGTCATTGCAAGGTGTTAGAAAAGTGGAACGTTTTGGGGAAAATATTAATATCAACTGCTTGCGATTACTACTGGTTTAGTGTCAATGGACTATATATATTTATACTCCTGTTTCCTAATTACGATGATAGATGTATCGTGTGGCACAAAACTGAAATATTGCTTGTGTTAACTTTTAAAACTCCTAAAATAGCGACATACATTAAATATTGATATATATTGTAAATCTAGACTATTTGTTATTAGGTTTTAGATCTAATGACAAATATTTTGTTAGCTTGCCTTTCCATAGAATTTAACCCTATTTTATGAGGGCATTGTATTATAGCTACAGTAGAGTGTGATGGTTTTTGAGAGTCTGATAGTGGTTGTGTTGTCTCTTGATCTCTGGTGGTGATAATCCTATGAGAAGCTTACTCTGCAAGTATATTGTAATCTTTGTGATTTTTGAATAATATATTGGGCGACTTTTGGGTGTAGGGTTTTCTCCCAAAATGGTTTTCCCCAAGTAAATCACAATTTCATGGTATGTATGATATTTATGTTCATTATTTTTAAGTTTCTATAACTGTTAAAGATCTGTAAAACTTTTGTATTATTCTCCTCTCAAGATTAGTGTAGTAAGTTGTTTTGCTACCTTAGCTTCCTTACAGGTTCCTTAGAAGAATCTTAACCTCTTGAGGTAGATTTGGATGGCGCATAAGAAGGAGGCCTCCCTGTTTGATGGGACAGATTATACATTATGGAAAACCAAGATGAAAGGTTTCCTTGTTTCCTTAGGGTTTAGAGTTTGGAAGTCAATTGAAGACTGATACACCATTCCTACTAATGGATCATCAATTGATGATGAAATCAAGGCATATGAGAACAATGGAAAAGCAAGAAATGCTCTTTTGAGTGGTCTTGTTGATTCAAAACTAGTGAAGGTTATGAGCTACAAATTTGCTAAAGAAATCTGGAAGAAGCTGGAAAGTGTCTATGAAGGAGATAATAAGGTCAAGCAAGAAAAAATGAAAATTTTGAAGAATAAGTTTGAAACCTTAAGAATCCTGGAGGATGAAGATATTATAAGCTACATGCATAGTGGATGAAGTTGTCAATTCCATCAATGACCTAGGTGGAAATATACTAGAAGAAGAAGTGGTAAAGAATGTATTGAGAACTTTTCTTAAATCTTATAGTCATAAAGTTTCTATTATTGAATAAGTTTAGGATTTAGATCAGTATTCTAGAGATCCATTTTTTGGTGCTTTAACTACTTTTCAATTGAGAGAGTTTGGTCAAAATGACTCAAGAAAATATTTTTTTTAAAGCTAGAAAAATAGAGAAGGTTGATAGATCAAATCCGGATGATCTTGATGAGATAGAAGTAAAATTTGTTAGGATATTGAAAAAGGGGACTGGAAAATACAAAGGTAAGTTACCTTTCAAATGTTTCAATTGTGGAAACATAGGTCATTATGCTTCAAGATGTCCAAAAAAAGTTTCAAATGACAAATGTAAGGATAATAAGGGTAAATCTATTAAGAGAAGTTATTATGTTAAAGAAGATGCTAGCATATTTGATGATGAATTTAATTACCCAGATGATGAAAATGTTGAATGCTTGTTCATGGCTCTGAATGTTGGAACTAATTCTAATGACTCTAAAAGATGTATGAACGAAACTACTCCAAAAATAGGTCACAACATCAAAGGAACTATTGTGATTTATTTTTCATGCTAGAGAGGAGAAAAATCACTGGATAATTGACAACAAATGTTTGAAGGTGGTCTTGTTAAGTTTGGTGATGATACATCTGCTAAGATATGTGGAAAAGGTTCAATTAGTTTTGATGGAAAGCATAATATAGATGATGTTCTTTATGTCAAGGGTCTCTAGCATAATCTTCTAAGTATAGGAAAAATGTGCAAAAAAAATATAATCTTGTATTTTAGGATGGTAGTTGTGAAATCAAAAAAGGAAGTTCTAGAACTTTGTTTGTTGTAGAAACAAGGAAAGATTAGAGTATTTATCAGCTCAAAGGTGCTAATGGTAAGTGCTTTATGAATCAAATAAATGAAATTTGGCTATGGTATAAAATAATGTGTCACATCAATTTTGATAGCCTAGTGAGGATCAACTCTACTCAACTTGTGAGAGATCTATCAAAAATTACAAAGCTTATCAATGCAATTTGCAAGGAATGTCAGGTTGGGAAACAAACAAGAAAGAGGTTCAATATCAAAGAATATTCTACTACAGGACCTTTGGAGTTGGTGCATACAGACATATGTGGACCTACAAGAACAGGAAGCTCTCAAGGTGGCAGTTATTTCATGTTGTTGATTGATGATTACTCTAGAATGACTTGTGTAACTTTTTTTCGAGAAAAATCAGAAGCTCTAAAAAAGTTTAAAGCATTTAAAGATATGGTTGAGAATGAAATGGATATGAAAATAAAGTGCTTAAGGTCTAACAAAAGTGGAGAGTTCACCTCCAATGAATTTAACAATTTTTGTGAAGATCATGGAATAAAGAGGCATTTGTCCCTAGGACTCCTCAATAGAATTGAGTTGTGGAGAGAAAGAATAGAAGAGTTCAGGAAGCAACAAGGACAATGATGAAGGAAGAAAATCTATTAGATTTCTATTGGAGAGAAGCTATTCACACTGCAATATACATACTCAATAGAGTACAAGTTGTAGATACCCTAAATTGTCCTGACTGGTGAACTACACTATTTAACTAACATTCACCCTTCTTCCCTAAATGATTACATAATACATTATTATTTAATTATTATCAAATTTCATATTCATCTATTAATTAATTGATTTAATGTTATTTAATTAATTTGTCTTCAATCATCATTTTTGACTAATTAAATAAATCTCAATTATTTAACAAATATCCTAATTTAACCTTAGCTATCCTGATTAATTAAATGAACATTAATTATTTAATTATGTCTCTAACATACCTTATTCATCTAAATTAATTAAATAATTATCATTAATTATTTAATTAAGCTACTTTCCCTTCTTCAAATTTGAATAATTAAATAATTTATTCAATTTCCCCAAAATCACTCAACATGGTCAAATTAATAAATATACCTTTATTTATCAAAGTCAAATGCAACTTGCACATTCATCTCCAACATTAATTAATTATTAAATCAATTAATATATCCTCGTGTATCTTGATTGAATAAATCATGACCAATGATTTCTCAATCTATTTCCCAATCCCACTAAACACTCAATCTGATTTCTTCAATCCCACTGATCATTTAATATAATCCCATTGATTATACAATTAAATCCTTTAATTGGATCAATCAGATGAGTTAACTAATCAATCTATTTCCTCTCAATGATTCTCAACCGTTGATCGTGATCTTTCATTGTTGAATCCTGATCATTCATTTAAAAACTAAAAATCTATAAAACAACCTTCTTCCTTCTAAAAAATGATCAAATAATCTAGAGAATTTGTGGAGAGGTCATGTCAAATTGGCTATTGAAGCACATTGAGCAAATACTTGCATTCGTGATCACCATTACTACTGCCTTTGAAGATTTTGCAAATAATGGAGACTTGTATTGATCTAGCAATCCAACATCCATTATCAATATGAATACACTCCAACATGGGATAGTAAAATTGTAGTCTTTGAATCTATTTATGTTCTCATTTATGCTAACATTGCTTGTTGAATTCATTGCTTTTACAATCACATTTCATGAGTAGGTTGGGATTTATCTTGTTTTAATTCATTTGTTTTCATTTCTATAATTTCATTTATCTAAATTCCCTCTTACACATTTTTGCATTCCCAATTAATCTTTTGAGTGTTTTTTTAAGAATTTTGCAAGTTACAGCCAAAAAATAGATTAAAACCAATCATCTTATTTTAATCATAAAAAAATGGAATCACAAAATTTTGTCAAACCATTTTTGGGTTTTGCAGATCGATCTCTTAACTTTCTATAACTTTTTACAGTTTTTAATTTCATGATTTTTTTTTATAAGTTATCATAATTTTAGTCAGTTGTGTTTTTGTTTTAATTTCTATTGCTAATATTTAAAAATTAATGTGTTACATTCATCTCTAATAAATTCTACATGTTGGATTTTAGAAAAAGTTTTTTTGGGTTTCACAGATCTTCATTTTATCTTTCCAGAATAGTTGAAAATTTCAAATTTAATGAAAATTTGAAAGTTGTTGCTACTTGAAATTGCTTCAATAATTGTTCAAGAAGGGTAAAAAATTGTCAATCTTCTTTCTTTTTTCTTTCTTTCTTTTCAACTTTTTGTAAGTTTATTTCAGTAGAATAATATTTTTCTAGTTACTAATATCTCTTTTTATAGCTTGTGGCCATTAGAGGATTAACTTTAACAACTTACATTTGGTGCTTTAAAATGAATTCATCTTCCCTTGGTGCATTAAAACTGAACAACACAACTTGAACATTTACATTTGGTGCTTTAAAATGAATTCACTTTCCTTTGGTGCACTAAAACTAAACAAGACAACTTGAACATTTGCATTTGGTACTTTTAAAATGAATTCATCTTCCCTTGGTGTACTAAAACTAAATAACACAACTTGAAAATTTATATTTGGTGCTCTAAAAGTGAATTCGCTTTCTTGTGGTTTATGACATTTTTTTGTTTGAAGTCTCAAATATTTGAAGTTAGTGCTATTAAAACATAAATTGTTATCTTTAAACACCTAATTTTGGGCTTAAAATCAAATTGTAATAAATTGTCTACTATGTCCACTGTGATTGGAAAGCCAAGTGCATATCCTCTCCCCCCATGTCTTTTGATGATCCTAGGTGATGAGAAACACTTTGGGTTTTTTGCATTTTTTTGTGGTTACCTCTTTTTAGATAAGGGCTTGCCTATGAGACACATCCCACAATGGAGAACTCATAAGAGACCCTAAAATCACATTTATTGATGGGCTATATAAAGTTTGTGAAATCAAAAGAAAGTAGCTTAAATCTAGGTTGGAATGCCATGATGTGCATCTACCCTTGTGCAAACGTAATGGTTGTACAAGGAGGCTAAAGCTTTAAGTAGCTTATGTATGATGCATGCATTCAATGTTCACGGTTGTCATTAAACACCTTTTGTTTTAGAATCCCTTCCTTGTTTTTTGAAACATTCTTCAAAGTAGTGCATAGGAATAGCATCCTTCCCAGAAGTTACTTACCACATTAGATTTATAGTTGAGGCATAAAGCTTAAGATTTAATCCTCTTTGACTTGGAGTATCAAAATGGTACATTTCCTTCATATATCCTATTTGTTCCCTCTATAGATTCAATTTAAAATCACTCCTTCAGGGGTGAGGTAAGCCTACAAAGAAGAGTGTACCTTTATTCCTTAAGACGTATTGACTGATAATCTTTAGGCTATATCATTGGATCTCAAATTTTTTGTTGTATGCATCAATTGCCATCAAAATCGATCACCAAAATATCAGATCAAACTCAATCAAATTTGTAAACATTTTGAAAAATAGTCACAAAATTGAGTACTGCTAAAACAAAGTTGTTATTGTCAAGTTTTGTTGCTATTGTCTAAAAAAATTGTCGTAGTTGATCTAGAATCTGCTTGCTTTTGTTCATTTAGCTGTTATTTCTATCACTAGTTTATGATAGTTACTATCAAAACAGATTCGCTTCTGAAAAAGCTTTGCCCCGGTTTTCTTGAAATAGAACCGCTATTGTTATAAAATCCTACTGCTATTGTCCTAAAATCTTGTTGCTATCGTCCTACTTGCAGGCTTGCCTCAAATATTTCAAAACAATTGATTTTTAAATATTGGTCTAAAAACTCCATTTAGTTATTAGAGAACATCATTGGAACTATTAGTCAAAATATAGCATCACATTCCTTCACTGGGTTTATATAGGGTTTGTAACTACCATCTTTTGGACACACATTTGCACCATAGCTTATCAACATCCTTCAAAATCACCAAATCAGCAACCAAACATCAACCTAGTCTTGGACATGTATTTAACCCAAGAAATCAAACCATTTTCTTGCTAGTTTTTTTAGAGCAACCTTTACTTGCAACCTCATAGCTAGTTCAAGTAAAGAAAGCACCATATCATCTAAGACATAGAAAAACATAGATTTGAGTCTTGTGAACTACTATGTTCTAAACTAGCATCAAATCAAACATCAAACATCATAGCTTCATTTATCCATTAATACCCAAAATCAGCTCATCTCCTTATCATAGGGTTGAGTAGAAAAATCCTACTATCCAACCTCAAACTTGATCATCTAACTATCCTAGCATCAATAGATAACAAAAAATAAACATCCTTTATCCAAAAGGTTTACACACATCCCCTTTGTACATAAAAAAAAACTTCAAAACAAAAAATCACAACACACATCCCAACAACACATCAATGTCAATTTATCACCCAAATTTAGTCCCACTCTATACACACATGGAGTCATCATACCCCACTAACTACAACAACTTAGTAACTATGGGTGTCCCCATTTAAGACTTAGGAATACCTTGTCACATGTTAGATTTTAATCAATGTCAAAACTCACAAATTTATCAACCATAGCATCAAAACAGTGAGTCACAGTATCAACAACATCTTAGAGATCATCAAAAAATGGATTCATATCATTAACATGTTCAACGTCAAGACATTGCATAACAACAACCACAACATCAACAACAAGATCTATTCTTACAACATCAAAACACAACATATCATCAACAACCTCAACAATCATCATGACAAAAATAGTTGTTTCCATCCAATAACACCACTAAACATAAATATACTCCTTTAGGGGAGCCAATTGAGGTGGTGTTAAACAATTTATCCCATTCTAAACTTATCACACTTCCAAAATCACTAGGTAATTACGAACCTATCTTGAAAACCCTAGGGTGCAATGATGACACTTATTGTGAATATCATAAAGCAAAAGGTCATGATGCATCAAATTGTTTTAAACTCAAAAATCTCATCCAAGACCTAATTGATCAAGGAGAAATACCTATTGAAGACAACACTTAAATTTTGACCACTAGTGATAACATTGACAATACCTCAACCTCAAATGTTGAATAAAATGATCAAGATCCATCCACCAATGATCACCTTGAAGATGGCTTTACCTCACATAATGGGCTAGAAGACATAAATAATTTTTGAGAGCATGATCAAGATAATCCATCAATGTCTAACAATGATCCATTTCAAAAAAATCTTAATATCATTGATCTCATGGTTGAAAACATTACAAGATCTCTACCTCAATCGTTGAAGACAACACTCAAGATCCATCGACCAATAATCATGTTGACAATGTCTCTACATCATCTAAGGAGCAAGATGACATATCTAAAGAATTTATCTCCAAGCATGATCAAAATCCTTCATCAAATTTTAGCAATGTTCCTTTTCAAGACATGTTGACATCATTTGACCTCATGGTTGTTGATATTGAAGAAATCCTTAATTCAACACTTATCCAAATTCACTTTAAGATCAAGGGAATCTTAAACCAATACCCATGCCTAGGGAAGACATTCAAGAACCCTTTGCAAGTAATCCATCCTTTGAAGTCAACCCATGTCAAGAACTTGATCCAAAGAATATCAAAATCAATTATGAAATTAGTCAAGATCAAGGATCCATGTCTTCTCAAGATCTAACAAGTCTATTCCAATCTAATACAGAAGATAACTCTGATAAAAGCTCAAATCAAAGATCCACATCTCCAAGATACTACAATGATTTAATGGGTATCTTCCAATCCATACAAAATTTTACAAACAATGATCATATCCATATATCACCCACGCCTATATCTATCCATGAGATGTTTACTCTTAAAGTACATGTAGATGATCTTCATCTAAGACAAGAGTTTCATACTTTTGACATCATTACGAAGGAACAAGATTCTCTTACTCTCAACTTCATTAACAATGAACAAGAGTCTCCTACTCTTAACCTCTTTACACATGATCAAGGCATAGAAGAATCCATAGACATAAAAAAATTGATCATGAAGAAGACTTCTACACAGATTTTGAATCAAAAACATCCTTTGAAGAACTAGAAGAAATGGATCATGAAGAAGACTTCTACATGAATTGTGAATCAGAAACATCCTTTGAAGATCAAGTTGAAGATATCAATCATGAAGTTATCCCACATATTGAGGATCCTATAACTTATAAACTTGGATCACTTACCTTTGTCAAAGCAAGCTATCTTACCAATGAAGAAGATATCACCCTTGAAGATCCACAACAGAGCAGAAAAGGATTAACACCTTGTTTCCAAGATAAATCATATCCTATTGCAAATAAAATTTATCAACGAATGCATTATCAAGGCAAAGGATTATGCCTACATGAACAAGGTATCCTAGAACCAATGAAAATTATTGAAAATCCTAAGCATCAAGGTCTTGGTTATTCAACAATTAAGGAATCTAAACATATTAGTGATACCTCTATAATACCGAGGGAAACTTTATCTAACACAAACATCAACATAGAGAGCACGAAGAGTCCTTATGATGAAACCACTACCAACGCTACAACTATTCATATCATGAATCGTCATCCATGAATATTCCAACCCTCTAATTGGGACCAACAACAAGAAAAAAAGTTATATCAAAGAACGAAACAAGTCATTAAAGCAAAAGAATTGGTAAAAAAGAATGGAAAAAGAAAATACAAATAGATACCAAATCAAAAGCAAGAAAATCATCCCTCTAAAACTCTACTAGTCAAAGAAAATATGGGGAAAAATAAAAAAGGGAAGTTCATCCATCAAAAATTTCTAGCGATATAAAAGAAAGCTTCAAGAACGTGTTGCAAAGGATATTGTCGTTGCACCAAAATATCGACTTGTTAATGCCCAATATAACCAATAGAGTTAATGAATCCATGAGAGGCGATTCAGCCATCTCACGAACCCAAGTGTTGCGCTACACAACACAAGGAGACCAAGGGCGCACACCTTGCAATAATCCCCTCCAGTGCAAGCGAGGGGTTCGAACTCGTGAACCTATATTAATTGATACCAATTTTTGCACGGATCATTGTTGTTGCACAAAAATATTGACTTGTTAATGCTCGATACAATCGCCAAAGTTAATGAATCTATGGGAGGTGGTTAGGCCATGTCACGAACCCAAGCATTGTGTTGCACAACACAAGGAGACCAAGGGTGCACACCTTGCAACATGACGACCTACAAAGTATATGAAAAATTTGGTCCCAATTGAATCTCCATATCCACCTATCATTGCTCATCCTCCCAAGTTTGGAAAGCAAAAATTCCAAATTGTCGACCAATCCATCTAAATCTCATATCCCTCAACGTATTTCTCCATCCACTTTCACATCCATGATATCCAAATCTCACATTGACTATGTCTTGGCAACAACTTTTTATCATAAGAACTCTAAGGGAACTCTATCGTGATGTGCTCATCTAAATAAGGTTAACTTTGGTATCAACAAAGAAGATAATAATTATTAGGGGTTACATTCAAGCGCCTATATCTTAGCAAAACAACTCATCCAAGTATGATATCATTGTCACATTATGATAGAAACAACACCTATATTAGAACCAACAACATCTACATCAGCACCACCATGTGGTTCAACATGAGCATAAAATCTTTTAAAAAATAAAAAATCATCACCATGATGAAAACCTAGTAAATAGGCGTCTTGTGTGACATAAAAATATAAAATAAAAATAAAATAAAAATCAAGAAAATAAATTAAGAGAAAATCAAGCCCCTCGAATGAAACCACTACAATGGTGTGTTGGATAAAAATAAAATAAAAAATCAAGAAAATAGTCAAGAGGAAAAATCATCCTCTAATGAGAACCATCATACTTGGCGCTTTTGGACAAGTACCGGATGAGTTCCTGCTATGCATCATGTATGTAGAATTGAACATCTACGCAGGCCATTCCTCAATAAAATCTAAAATTTCATCATCCATCCATCTGGACCATAATAAATCCATGAATCGTTCATCCAACCCATTTTTCATCCAAATCCAACTTGTCTTGATCTTGGAAAAGGTTTGGCATACACTCCACACTTGCTTATGGTAAACATCTTGACATGGGTCACTATCATTGATCCTATCCTATCCAACATTAGCTGAGCCATGAAGGCATTGTCCAAAGGGGTATACTCTATTTGAACATTTTATTCTATCACAAGATAATCCTTGTAATCCTTTACATATCCATTCATCCATTCATTTATCCATGCATCCACCCATTGCATTCCCTGTACATTGCTAGAAATTGGGGGACAAGTGCTTACATCTTGCTTCCGAATCAATCTTGATCTATGTCTTCTAGCTCACATTATGATCTAGGCATCGTCCACATACTTCAAACAATCCATATGTAGTGTACCTCCAGTTTAGACATACTGTTTAGTTTGATTATGCTTGTTAGATGCTTAGTTGATTCTGGATACTATGTTGTTTTGATTTTGCGGATGATACATTGACATCCTGGTTATTTGGTTATGTTGGTTCGATGATACTGTGATAGATTCATTCATGATATGGCTTATTGGTTATGACTATTTCCTATGTTATCATGTTGTTATGATTGTATATGATTGATCTTGCTCGTTGTGTCAGTGGATAAGACGTAGGACATCATCTCTGCGGAGTACCCCATACGCTGCAATTCCTTTTTATTCATGGTGTGTTTTCTAACATGAGTTTATATATATACATGTTTTAACCTTGATGTTTTCCTGCAGACACAGGTACTGGGTAACAACTCCACCTGCTTGTCAGGTCTGAGTGTACCCTAATTCATTATAAATATGTTGTCGGAGGTATTGACAGGTCCTTTTAAACCATCGTTCGTTTTGAACGAGTATCTCCGTGTTACCCCGTGTAGCCCAGTTTGTCTTGTCATGTTCAAATATATTGTTTTGTGTTTCCATGATTTAATATTTTATTTTATTAAATGTAAGGTTTATTAATGTTTATACCCAACAATCAGGATTTAACTTTATACAATTAAATATGTTGTTGAACTTTATCAAAGAGTTCAATTTCAAAATGCTTTTAATTAAATAACATTATTGTTGTTTAATTTGTGCAAACTAAACGTGGAAATAGATATTTTAAAGCTGATATTTTCGGGACTTCAGATAAGAATCTTGATTGTCGTTAAAGGTTTGTTCGAGATAAGAATTGTTGAACTGAATGAGTTATTTACAATGCAAATGAAACTATCAGTTAAAATTGAATGATTGAAATCTTGATTGCATGAATTTATATTTTTTGGAAAATTGGGGGATTGTGCATACATTCATGGAAAGAATTTTATGGCAGCAGCTTTTTAGCAAAATTTCAGTACAACAATTGTTTCAGAAGAGTTTTTCTTTAGGATTTTGTTTTGAAGCATAATTTTGAAGCTGAGTTCATAGCAAATTCTTCATTGAAATCTGGTGATTTGACTTGGGGGTTGACAAAAGTTTTCAAAGGATTGTTTTTCAGCCAGTTTTCGGGTTAAAGCAGGTTCTCTTCTTAAATTCTTTTTTTTCTTGTGTTTTGAATTCTAGAAATTTATTGTAGGAATCATTGATTTGAAAGGAAATTATTTTACTGAACCTGCACAAACAACAAAGAAACAAAATTAGAATTGTATTTGAATATTAAAATAGGAAAGAGTTAAAATATACTGTAAATATGATTATTCCAGATCTAGAAACATCCTTAAATTGGCTGTAAGATGATTGTAAATGCATGAAATTGAAATTTTAAGAGAGGGTTGAAGATTATTCTTTATATTTAGGATAAGATTTAAACAATTTTCTGATCTGGATATTTATTAGCTGTAGTTTAAATTTTAGTATTACGGTATTTTGTGCTGAGAAATACAACTTTCTGTATTTAGAAGAGCATTTAATTGTTATTAAGATTACTTATAGTTAATTCTTTTATATTCTTAAATAATATATATCCAAATATATATCTATGAAAGGTGCGCACAGGAATATGGAAGATTATATCATTATATTGTTCAATTCCTGCCATTTTTAGGAACCTAGGTATAACACAATTCTTTAGTTCTTATTTTGTTTTCTAATACCTTTATTTACTGTCACAAGTTGATTAATCTCTATCAGCTATAAAACAAATTGTCTATTTGAATTATGCGCAGACCTCTTCATATATTATTTGCTATATAATCTTTGATTTGAAGATTGATTTAAAACCAAGACTGTAGTGTGATAACTCCTCTTTGCATGACATCATTTCTCTTTACCAGCGCTGATGGCAGAGGTAAAAGTTTATTCTCTGGAGTTTTTATTTTTTTCTTAGGCTGTATCTAATTATCATTATCTTTCTTGCTTGAATTGGTTCACTGTCTTTTATCTTTTTAATGAAGAGACTCCATTTAGGCACCGTATTCCTTAAACTCCATCACCTGCGCCCAGTTTGTTGTGTCCGCAACCGTGTTCTATAATGACCTGTGTAATCTCCTTCTCATCTAATTAAAACGTAATTTAAGCTCTTTAGTTTTAGAGTCTACTTAATGCTTTGCACCAATGCGGCAGAAAGATAGTGGCAAAAATGTCTAATGCTAATTCAAACTATAAATTTATTAGATATTCTGTAATCTTTTCTTTTTGAAATATATGACTTGCAAGATCAGCACTATCTCTATTTCTCTCTGTCAACTGTCTAACTTAGAATATTTTGTTATTATGAGTATATTCAATTTTGCATGCAAAC
>VDFB02361189.1:0-31868 GCA_007258455.2 Sequoia sempervirens | reverse complement strand
CAACGGCCAAACACATGCCGATATGCTTGTTCTGAAGCGGGTCAGTGTGACATTTCACGTTTGATGAAACATTACACTGAAGTTGATTTCCTTTGCTGATAGAGAACACTTTTCTGTCGTTGAAACCAAAGACAAGTCTTGCTGAAATAACCTTTCTTGTGCCGGTCACCAAGACAACGGGAATGTCGCACTAAAAGCAGCCTGTATGATAAATTCAGTCGCCATGACATCTGAAATGTCTTGCCGATAGGCAACTTAGACATTTCAAAGTGGATCAGGGAGACCCTGCTATTCTCACACCGATATGAGTAAGCCCAAAAGAGAAACATCCAAAACCTGTGATGTGCAAGGAGAACCATCCTGGACAGATTATCAATGAGAAAAAACTGAAGGAGATTTTTTCATCAAGGACAAACTATAAACACAACTGAGATTCAACAAACTCCCCCTTTGTCCTTGATGGCAAAACACCAAAGACTCTCCCCCTTTTTTCCTCAAGGAAAAGAATAGAAGAACACATCTGAGAAACTAATCAAAATACCATGAGAAACAACTGCAAAAAAAATAACATAGTGCAACAACCAAGATTGCAGGAGAGTTGTAAGTGAATCAAAACATATAACATGCTCCCCCTAAGCCAATGCATGGAAAATCAGAGAAGTAAAGATTGAGAGATAACTCCCAATTGAAGTCTCAACCTTTCAACTAACTCTTTAGCTAAGGGCTTGGTAAAAATATCAGCCACCTGATCTTGAGAGCCAACAAACTATAAAGACTTCATTAGCCAAAACCTTTTCTCGAAGAAAGTGAAACTTGATAGCAATATGTTTAGTGCGAGAGTGCAAAACAAGATTTTTGGAGATACTTATCGCACTTGTGTTATCACAGAGAATAGAAATAGGTTTAGGAATTTCAATACCCATATCAGATAGAGTTTGACTCATCCAAAGAACTTGAGTACAACATGAAGTGGCAGCAATGTATTCTGCTTATGTAGTAGAGAGAGAAACAGATTCTTGTTTCTTACTGTACCATGCCACTAAACAATCACCAAGAAAGAATGCAGCACCACTAGTGCTTTTCCTATCATCCAAACAACCAACCCAACAAGATTAGTATATGCAATCAATGAAAATCGCTATTTCTAGGATACCAAAGCTATAATTAAGAGTGCCCTAAATATATTTAAAAATCCTTTTAACAACAGTTGACATGGATTCTTTAGGTGATGCCCTGAAACCGCAACAAGCAAGTAAAACTACTAACTCCTAATTCTATTTTTTCTCAATTTGATCAATTTCTTCCCGCATAGCATTAAGCCAACATGAGTCTGTGAGAGCTTCATTAAAAATTTAGGCTCAAACTGAGTAACTAGACAGAAAGCTATTTGTGCCTTTTCATCAGATTCAGCAGCCTTTCTTCTAGTTTGAACTCCTACATTTTTATCCCCAATAATCTAATCTTTGGGGTGATATTTAGTTAGAGCTTTTGATGCAACCTTTTCAGAACTTGTTGTTTCAATTCTAGGGCTTGCTGACTCAGTTTCTTCTGAAATAATTTCTAGTTCAAGTTCTTCTTCCTCATTATCCTGCAAAGATTCAGCATACAAATGTGATCTCTCATCAAATTTTACATTAACAACTTCAACAATCTTGTTAAGCCTTTTGTTAAGGCATTTATAAGCTTTTTTGTGAGTTGAGTATCCCAAAAAGATACCCTCATCACTCTTTGATTGAAAACTCTCAAGGTTATCATCATCCTTTTTGATAAAACACTTACTTCCAAAAATTTTAAAGTATTTGACAGAATCAGTTCTTCCATACCACAGTTCATAAGGATTGTGTTTAGATTTCACTCTAATTTGCACTCTATTCAAAATGTATACAACTATATGAACAACTTCTTTCCAGTACATATCATGCAACTTAGCTTCATCTAACATTGTTCTAGCCATTTCTTTTATAGTTCTGTTTTTACATTCAACTACCCCATTTTGTTGAGGTGTTTTTGTTGTAGCATACTGTCTTTTAATGTCATGTTGTTCATAGTAATCAATAAAATCTTGAGAAGTGAACTCACCTCCTTTGTCAGATCATAGATATTTAAGTTTCAAATTAGATTCCTTCTCAACCAATTTACAAAAAAATTTAAACCTTTCAAATGCTTCTGATTTGTGCTTAAGAAATATGACCCAAACCATTCTAGTATAATCATCCACAAACAACATAAAGTACCTTTCACCATTAATAGACCTTGTTCTGGTTGGTCCATATAAATCAATGTGCACAAGCTGTAAAGGTTTTGAGGAAGAATGTTCTTTTGGTTTGAACCTGATTTTAGTTTGTTTACCACTTAGACATTCTTTGCACATAGAATTTTTTGGCTTGTTAAGTATTGGTAAACCTCTAACATTCTGATTCTTACTTATTCTAACCAGATTTTCAAAGTTTATGTGTCGTAATCTTTTATGCCATAACCAACTTTCTTCAATTTGGCTCATTAAACACATACCTTGATTATTTTCATTGCTTGATGTGTCGAGAAGATTGTATACATTTCCTTTTGTCCTCCTTCTAGTTGCAATAGCCTTTCCAAGCTTGTTTTTAATCTCACATCCCCTCAAGTGAAAAGAACATGGTAAATCCATTATCACGATTTGACTAACACTTAGAAGATTGTGCTTGAGACCTTCCACATAGTACACATTATAGATAGGAGGTCTCTATCTCGTAAGAAGTGAACCTCTACCTTTAATTTGAATACCTCGTGAGTTATCACCAAACTTAACATATCCACATAATCTTCAAGATTTATAAACTTATCCTTGTCGCTAGTCATATGGTTAGAACATCCACTATCCAGGACCCATAAGTCCTTTTTCTTGGAATGAAAAGAAGTTTGAACCAACATAGTTTGCTCAATGTTGTTGACAGTCTTAAGTTTCCAAACCTTTTTTAATTTTCTCTCATTGCTTAGATTGCAGACGGGCTTCTCCAATCGCTTGACAAAATGTCCCAGCATTTGCATTTAAAACATCTAATCTGTCTAACAAAACCATAGTGTTTCCTAAGACCAAACCTAGGTATTCTAGGATTCATAAGCTTGTAAGTGCTCACCTTGTGGCCAAATTTGTTGCAGAAAAAACAATAACCATAGAAGAAAGGATTGACTCTGTATGAAGATCTATTACCTCTTAAAGACTGAACATGATCCTTACCAAATTCTGAGTGATTTGAACTTGAACCTTTGACATCAGAAGAGGGGTTTTTTTTGCATGGTCAATTGAGCATTCACCCTTTTCAAAACCAACACTAGTTTTATCTTTGTACATCTTTTTCTTGTTGATCATCTCATTCAGTTTTAGAGTGCTTTCATATTTTTCAATTTCCTTCCTAAGACACTTGTTCCGCAGCTTTGAATTTCTTGATCTTGCAACTTACAAATTTTGAGCGCCTTTCAACTCTTTTAGCTTCTTCTACCGTGAAGTTTTCAGAGAGACCATTTCTTGATCTGGTTTATGTTCTTGAGTAAGAACTTGTTTTTTGAGTTTTTTGATCTCTTGTAAAGCACATTTCAGCTCACTTTCAAGATCTACTTCACCTTCTTCAATGTCAATGGTGTTTGTATCATTTTGATGAGTAATTTCAGCCATGAAAAAGGTTTCATCTTCTTCAGTTGATGAATCTTCAAACTCAATATCAGATTCATCCTTACTAAATAGACTTTTCTTCTTTTTGAAATTGAAGTTTCATTTAGGTTTGAAGGCCTTCTTCATAGGCTATTTTTTAGTTGTCTCGTTGTCATAGATTTGATCATCATAGGGACACTTTCTGCAGAAAGTGACCTATTTTTCCACAGCTAAAACATTTAAAGGGAAGTTTTCCTTATATTTTCCCTCGATTCTTTAAATATTCTAACAAATGGGATTCTTTAGAATCGCATAACCTTTGATTCAATCGGGATTTCAACTTTTCTTTCTTTCAATGTTAAAGGCAATTTCTTTTCCTATTGAATTGTTTTGGCCGGTTCTCATTTCATAGGCAGTAGTATTCCTTGTAGGCTATCTAAGGTAAGCTTATCAAAGTGTTTCTTTTCTCTAGGGCTGAAACCTTAGGATTCAATTTGGATGGTAAGGTTTTAAACAACCTTTGTGACCACATCACCCATTAACCTCTTGACCTAGACCTTTCATTGAATTGACAACTTCATCTACTCGGGAAATATTCACCACTTTTTCATCATCCTTCATTTTCAAATCCTCAAACTGATGTTTGAGTGTAATGATTTTTGATAGTTTGACTTTCTCATTCCCTTGATATATAGTTTCAAGTTTTTCCCAGATTCCATGAGCATATTTTCAATGCATGACTTTAATGAACACATCTTTAGTTAACCCACACAAGAGGGCATGCTTAGCTTTGGCATTTGTTTCATACTTCTTCTTTTCAGCTGCATCAGTGGGAATAGTGGCTGGTACATTGTAATCTTCTAAAACAATGCACCAAACATCAACATCAAAAGAAACAAAAAAATCTTCCATTCTGATTCTCTAGAACACATAATCAGTTCCATCAAATAACGGAGCTCTGGATACAGAGGCACCATCTTGAGAATGTGCAATTAAAAACAAACTCCAAGACCAAGATCAATCCAAGGTAATTAAACCTATCAGAGGATCCTACGCTCTGATACCAATTGTTGGAGTTAAAATGACACTGAGAGGGGGGGTGAACCAGTGTCTTAACAGATTTGACCAATTTTTACAAATTCAAAAACCATAGCTCAGATATTATCTCAATATACTCTGATTAATGCATTCATGAGTTGAATGTAATCATTTATAAATAGAATTGAGAAAAGTAATAACCAAACAGTGAACTGAAATAATCAACAGCATAGTAAGGCAAAGAGAACTCAGAAGAACAAGAAGACTCAAGACTTTACCGAGTGGAAAACCCTCCTGGGGTATAAAAACCACTCCCTAAATGCCTTCCAGGCTTAATCTTTTAAACAAAAGTTCACAATGCCTTATAGGCTGATTTTTGAGCACCCACTCAAGGAGCACTAGCCCCTCATTTTGAGACACCCATCTCAAGGAGTACAACCCCTCAAATTATGTTTTGAACAATAATAGTGACTCAAAGGATTTCTCTGTTTTCAGTTAAGCACATATATCTTTCTGCAGAGTTCATTCATACATTTCCATATAGACAAGGAATGATACTCTCAGAATTACAATCAACAACCCTTATAGTTTTCAACACTGGTATTTATATACATTTCAAGAATGTATGTCGATAATAAGATCTTGCATTTTTCACCAGAATTTGAAACTCACATGCTAATTTTAGCTGAATAATGACAATCTGTAGATGATGGAAAAAATCAAGAGTAATGCTTATCCAGAGAGCTGCAAATCATCAATAAAATAAAAAATGCAACAGCTCAGAAAGAAAATCAATGATTATTCTGTTATGTAACCGTTTTGAGATTTGATGCCAATCCATGAAGATGACCACTGAGTTTTGAGTCTTTGTAACTATTCACTGAGACAAGCAGATAGTTTTGTCAAAGGAAATTACACCACCAGACATTCCTCTTAGTTAACGCTTTCGCCATGAGCCATCAGAGTCGGGAAGAACACATAACGAAAACATCATGCCTTGATGATAGGCTTCCTTAGAGTATTATTCATTCGCTGAGACATCAGCAAATCTTTCACTGAGATCTCCTTAAGTTTCATTCACTATCGCTATGACCAAACGATATCGGAGAGACCTCTTGTAGACTTCATAATGTTTTGCCTAGAGTCACTTTTCACCCCGTGTCGCTGAGACAATACGAAGTCAGGGAGATGCTATATAGACTGCCCCTTGTTTTTTCGAAACATCCCGAGCTCACCCTAGATCGCCAAGATAGTATCAATCTCACACCGATGAGCCTTTGATAGAAACCCCTTGTGTGATGTCGCTGTAACATAATGGTTCTCTCTCCGATGCACCCTTCTTTCTTATGAGAGTCGCTATAACATACCAATATCGGGGAGACCTCTCATAGAAAGCTTCATGTCAAATTGAAAAACCTTCATTTACTTAGAGTCGCTGAGACATGATAGATCCTATGCCGACAAAGTTCTTTTATGTTCCATCGGCGAGACTGGAGGTCACTCGCCAAGACCTCTCGCTAAAAACCCTAGCTCTTACCGAAGAGACTACCTTTATGATTTCGGTTGGTGAGACACACTTGAATTTTCTGAGATATTAAACTGAATACTCCAAGTCTGGGCGAAGTGAATCTTTTAATGTGCCCGTCAGTGAGACCAGAAGAGTTCGCTAAGACCATATGATGACGCCACAACTCTCGTCGATAGATTTCCACATGCACTAGTCAGGGAGACAATATGTCTTCGCTAAGACCTCAGCCTAACGGCCAAACACATGCCGATATGCTTGTTCTGAAGTGGGTCGGTGTTACATTGCATGTTCGATGAAACATTACACTGAAGTCGATTTCCTTTGCCGATAGAGAAAACATTTTTGTCGTTGAAACCAAAGACAAGTCTTTCCGAAATAACCTTTCTTGTGTCGGTCGCCAAGACAATGGGAATGTCATGCCAAAAGTAGCCTGTATGATAAATTCAGTCACCATGACATCTGAAATGTCTTGCCGATAGGCAACTCAGACATTTCAAAGTGGATCGGGGAGACCCTGCCATTCTCACACTGATATGAGTAAGCCCAAAAGAGAAACATCCAAAACCTGTGATGTGCAAGGAGAACCATCCTGAGACAGATTATCAATGAGAACAAACTAAAGGAGATTTTTTCATCAAGGCCAAACTATAAACACAACTGCAATTCAACAAAAATTACCCATCCAAACATGCTGGAATACTCTATTTGGTTAGACAAGTTGCAGAATGAAAATTGCCCCACTTTGTAACCTTACACTGCTTGCATTTGACACTTTTTCCATCAAATGAAAACTGGACACCATGGAAAAACAACTCCAAAATAACAAAAACCAAGAGAGGTTATTGTAGAGGGGGGTCTAACGTGATCTCATAAGCTCAGACAGAGAGTTCATAAGCGTCGTGGTTTTTGAGTAATAGCCCATCAAAGATTACTGCCCCTTTGCACTTTGGACCCTTAAGAGATCGAGCTGGTTGAACGTAGCTCAGAGTGATTCGACATGTTTGGGTGTGAAAGATGACCATGCCTAGCATACACGTACCCATCAAGATGCATTATAATAGTTCATTTGGTCACATGCATTGTAGAATGAAAGTTGCAACACTTTGCAACTTTACATTGCTTGCAATTGACACTTTTTCCATCAAGTCAAAATTGGAAACCACAGAAAAATAACTCCAAGATAACAAAAACTGAGAGAGGTTATTGTAGAGATTCCCTACGTGATCCCAATGCCTCACACGGAATTCCTGTAATTGACACGGTATCTAGGTAATAGGCTGTCAAAGATTTCTACCCTTCTGTAATTTGGACTATTAAGGGATTACGTTGCATGAATTACAAGTTTTTGAGGGCAGCAATAAATTTCAAAATTTGAGTAAATCTCATTAAAAATGTTTATTTGAATAGAATTTATGCTATAATGATATTGATATATAATCACTAGGTTGATTTGTTTTAATAAATGAAGTTTTTATAATAAGCTAGTCAATTGGTGCTAGTTATAATAGGGAGAGAATAAAAGAAGAAAAAGAATGATTAGTAACCATCAATGGTTATTAGACTCACTATATTAATAATATGATGTTTACAATAAAATGAGATTTATTTGGTTGTTCTAATTCTTCTATTTGTGCTACAATTTTCTAGTATGCTTCATACACCGTTCTGAAACCCAAGTGCTTATACTTGTAGGCACACTGTCTTAGGTAGTCCTTTCTCATAGATCTTTTACAATGTCACTCATACATTCGATAGTCTCTTATAATTTATACATTATAGATGCTCATGATGAGGTCAACTTCAAATGAATAACTTCAAATTACCTCACTAAGCTTCACACGCTCTTTTATAATGGCTTCAAATTAGAATTCAGATTTGTCAAGATCACCAAAATAAAGATGTTGCATTTCTTTTTTGGTTGAGATTCTCTTGGATGGCTCATAAATCATCATTTTTTGCAAGGAGACACCAATCAATTTTTATTAGTTTACTTACAAATAGGCAAAGTAAAAGAAGAAAAAGAAAGAGCATCCAAAATGGAAATGAAATGAAAATAGATGGAAGGCACTTACAGACATCAAATCCACACCATTTGGTTCCAAGTTAGGAACATCAAGGCATAAATCTCGATGCTTCCATTGAAGATAGGCATGCCAGTCTCTCAACTTAGTCACTCTTGGCCTTACATATTCATTGGGAGTTCCAAGATACCTATTGCACACAACACCTCTCATGAATAGAATAACTTGAATTTCAATATGCTCTTATAATTTCTACATCATAGGTGCTCATGATAAGCTTAAATTCAAAAGAATAACTTGAAATTCAATCCTTAAGCTTCACACACACTTTTATAATGGCTTAAAATCATAATTGATATTTTTCAAGATCATCAAAATAAGAATGTTGCATTGTTTTTTGGCTGAGATTCTCTTGGATGGCTCATAAATCAGCATTTTTCTGCAAGGGGACACCAATCAATTTTTAGTAGGTTACTTACAAATAGGAAAAGTAAAACAATATGATATAAAAATTAGATGATAGCATTGACATCATACAAATTAATGTGCATACAAGTATAAATTAATAAGAACCAATGTGCATACTTAAAAATTAATCTAATGAACCATCTGGGTTTTCTCTACTCTCACGTATTGCCTCATGGTCAGACTCACAGACCTTCCACAAGGTCTTATTCAAAGGTCTACCCCCATATTTGGTCAAACAAACATTGGATGCAATGACAAGTTTCGAGTAATGAATAATCTTTCGATGCATGTCAAAGTCTTGAAACAACCAATATTTAACACTCTTATGTGGGTACCTTCTAAGCCACGTTCCAATAACAACAACTAAGCGTGTAGGGTATTCGATGTTCTCTTTATCTATAACTAGGGCCTTCAATTTCATTTTAGCCTCAACACAATGACACAAGTAATAGTTTGTTCCCTCTTCATTGTCTTCATCTATAATGACTACATAAACATGCCCTGCATTGATATGTGCAGCAAATCTCTTAAAATTAGTCAACATTACAAATACACTACAAAGTAAGATAACAATAGGACTTTCAAAAACTAAGCAATAGATATATTACTGGATTGAACTAAATCTGATATGTGGTCAAAGTCCATCGATGAATCCATTTGTGTTAGTTCCAATGTCATTGGAGGGTGATACGTGTGAATTTGGCTAAGATAACTTAGTGACCATTTCTCAACCCACTCCTTTGACTCACAATCATTCTAGGCTTGCATTGTACGTGAAGAAAAAAAGCATGCCATCTTTCGTGTATTGATACTCCATGAACCTGCATCTGAGCTAAGGAAAGACTGTAGCTCACTCAATCTTTAGTGTACAACAATCCTCATATGGTGCAATGTTATTATCATCCATCAACCAAAAAAATTTACAAAATGAAGATGTACCTTCATTCCTTGGACCCATCAAACCATTACACCACTCGACAATTGATTTTGCATCTGTCAACTTTGCATTTTATTTATACTTTAACTATTCTTGTGTTAATTCCCTTTTCACACATGCTCCTACACCATCATGCTCCCCCTTTCCATGCCTAACCTCATAAAAGTTCCACATATGTTGAACACTTGTAATGACATGCATCCTGCACAACTAGTAGAACATGCATGAGTTCTTGAACTATGCTACACATTTATCCAACCATATTAAATGTTGACCATATGCTATGCCTCACTGGGCCAAATCATTGTAGAACATCTCAAAGGAACCTTGCATGAACTCTGGAGAATGTGTTCGATCATCACTAATATAAAAGTGATACACCCTCAATACCTTCCTTTGGTCCCATGTACTATCAACTACATGAATGAATGCTATGTGGGAAAATATCAAAACCTATGTGGAGTTGTAATATTGTGACTGCACCTCACGCTATGGCTGTAGAGTGTAGTTCTCTACAAAGTTGACCACTGAAACTATGACACCAATAGGAAAGGTGTCCTTGCATATCTTGAATTGTGTGTCCATCCATTCAGCTCTATGGGTATGCCTTGCATACTCATACACTATATTGTCATGAAAAATGGACACAAAATGATACACATGAATCTTTTGAATAACCAAATCACACTTTTTTTCTTAATTACCATCTTTTGTAGCATATGCCACATTTTTATTCTTCCTGAACTCTAGTAGTTTATGTCCCACCTCATCTGTGCTTTCCATATGTTGACATACTAGCATACGATGTAAGTCACCACAATGCTGACATGAACCATCCAAGCATAGTGTCCTATAGAATATTTGGCCATCCTCTATTTCACATAATTTTTTTGATAAGAACTTTGTTGAAGATGTTGGTGGGGCTTGTATGCCACAATCCTGCAAAATGTCATTAGTATGCAAATCTAAACATATAGAATGATAAACATCATAATGGTTAAAGAATTCAATATGTAGTCTACAACAACAAGTAGTGCGTGTGTGATTTATCTTGACATAAAAAGGTTTAATTATTTCAAAATATCTTTGAAAAATACTAGTTTGAGGATAATCCTATTGAAATTTACAAAAAAATTAGGTTTGAGTCATGTCCAAAAAATGCTTTGGATGTGACTCACAATTCTGATTATTGATTCTCCTTCTTACCACATCCCTTTGATTCAGAGATGGTCTTGTGTTATTCTTTCAATACTCTTCAATTAGTGTTCTCAATGCTTCAACAACTTTTTTGTTTTTTCATGGCAGTCTCCTTGAGAATTCCCATAATTCATTTGAATTGATGCCTTCAATTTTTTTCCACCTTTGAATGGTTCTTAATAAAAAAATTCTATTAATTCTCAATTATTCACTCATCTTTCTAATGAGACGAGCTCTCTTTGTTTGACTACTTACCAAAGTCAATGTAATGACATGTTAGGTGACATTACTATCCTTTGAGCATGAATTTTTACC
Source organism: Sequoia sempervirens (assembly GCA_007258455.2). NCBI lineage: Eukaryota > Viridiplantae > Streptophyta > Pinopsida > Cupressales > Cupressaceae > Sequoia > Sequoia sempervirens. The sequence continues at coordinate 20,736 of VDFB02361189.1, read as the reverse complement.
CACACTCTCATAAGCATCCATTAGATTCTTCACAATAGTTTTTTCACTTGAAGCATTTGATGTTCTCAACCCAAGAGTCTTCATGATGTTTCTATACCTTATACCCGACATCATTTCAAAAAATAGTTGACATCTTGTGGTCTCATTTAGCCTTTCAAAGAACAATTTCCAAATCTTATCGACATATCTTCTAAAAGTGCATGTTGGAATCTTACCTTCCATGTGCTACAAAATATCATCATTAATATGAATCAAATACTTTGGATTTCAATGCAAAATTCTAGGTGGTGTTCTCCTACATACATCTCAACATTAGGAATTTCATCAATATTTAAGTGAGGTGGGCTAGATTGTGTACCTTCGATTGAGGGTGGAATAAACAACATACCTTGAGGTTCACATGGGGATGATGGTGTACCTTCTTCATCAAATTAGAGTGATGATGTACTCTCAACTTGAGATGTGGTGAATGGTGTCCGACCATATTCACTTGCGGTAGATGGTGTCCCTCCATATTCACTTGCAGTAGATGGTGTCCCTCCATATTCACTTGTGCTTAATGGTGTACCTTCGTATTCACTTGCGGTAGAGGGTGTATCTCCAACTACAGTATTTGAATTTGTCTTACCATGACACTTTCACATTCATGCCCTTTATGCTGCCAATGAATTTTCTCTTTTTGATGGTTGAGTTTGCTCTTCAATTGGGTTGTTTTCATCAATTTATTCTTTTCATAATATTCCCTCACATGTTCTCTCTCCTTTGCTTTATTGGTTTCATACTCTTCATCTGTTAGTTTATTCCTTGTTCGTTTCCTTGGCATGGTGGATAATTTTACTTGTAGCATGGTAATGAGACAAATATTAGTTCCTAAAAAATGAATCCATACAAATAAATGAAATATATGTCATTCAAGGATTCATACAAAATACTTACAATCATCTTGTAGAAGAGTATTTCTACCATAGACAAAGGTCACATGAATGTTTATGATGGAATGCCTTAAATAAATGCGGTAAAGTGGCTTGCCATGATTGCAAGATAGGCTCAAAATGGAAGCATGGCCAAGGCATGTGAATTCAAATTCATTGTCAAACAATTCAAATTCCTTGTCCATGCTTCCATTTTGAGCCTATCTTGTAATCATGGCATGCCACATTACCACATTTCTTTAAGGAATTCCATCGGAAAAATCATGTGAGCATTGGCAAGCTAGTGAGCTCACTAGCTTGCCAATGTGGTAGGGTTGACAAGGTAGGCGTAGCGTATGCCTCATATAAATGGGGAATCCATGAGACCCCATTTATATGAGGCATATGCTGCGCCTACCTTGTCAACCCTACCATATTGGAAAGCTTTGCCAATGTAGTAGGGTTGACAAGGTAGGGGCAACGTATGCCTCATAGAAATAAGGACTCACGGTGATATACATCACCGTGAGACCTATATCACCATGAGTCCCCATTTCTATGAGGCATATGTTGCCCCTATCTTGTCAAACCTACTATTATGCATTGCATAACCACCCCATTTTTAGTTTGGAACAAAATGGGTCCCCCTTTGAGTTGATTTGTCTTTCATTTTTGTTTGGGTCTTAGGAGTTGTTTGTTTTGCTCCTAAGTCTTTTTTCTTTTTGCTTTGTTAGAAGCGGAGCCAGAACCAAAACTGGACTCTAAACTTTTCTAAAGTTCCTAGTTTGGATTCTGTTCTGATTCTAGATCTGCCTTCTCTTATGTGTTTCCTTTCATCGTCTGTCAATTTGTCTTGCACTCTCGAGTTTGTTTTCTTCCTTGAGTTTTTTTTCATTTTCCTTGTGTTTTCTTTTGCCCGAGTGGAAGCAAAACCAGAGATGCAATGGAACTTGGAACTTTCTAAAATTCCAGATCTTGTTCCCATTTTGATTCTGACTCCACTAGTTTTCTTTCTCATTGTTTTGTTGGCATTTGGGCTAAGCCCGGTTTTCATTTCGGTCCCGCTTCCCTTTCTGTTTGTGTGTCCTTGTTTCGTTTCCTACTTTTTGGTCGGGAGCGGAACCAAAATCGGAACCGAACTTTGAACTTTGTGAAAGTTCTGAGTTTCGATTTCGGGTCTGATTCTGCCCCATTATTTCTATTCTTCGTTGTTGTCTTTGTTGCAAGACTAGAGCTGGGTTTGGAGCTGGGTAAGGGACTTGATACAAAATTCTTTATGTTGTCTTAGACCAGGGTCTGTGTCTTCCTGACTTTAGGTGTTCACGAGACTTAACTGTATGTTCGCGTTGTTTTCTCCACCTCCCACCTACCGTATTAATGGCATTAATTGCAACCTCTTTACACACGTGAATTGATTTTAAATTCCTAATCATGTTTAACTGGCTCATTATCTTTGTTATTCAAGAAGTTTAAGTGAACCAGAGCCAAAAAAACTTTGAGAGGATCGATTTTATTGTGGAGGCGAGTTGCAGAGTGAATCTTGATTGGATTTAAGTCTTTCCCAGAGAGCGTTTTAAGGTAGGGATCTTCTCCTTCTTCTTCTTGCTTTGTGTTGTTGTGTTGTCATTTCACGTGTCTTGTTTTTTGTGTGTTCATGGAATTCTGTTCTATGAAATTTTTTCCTTCCTTTTTTTTGTCTTGTATCTTTTTTTCGCTTTGTCTTGTTCTTTTTTTTTTTCCATTTTGTTTTCCTTTTTTTCCATTTGTCTTTTTCTATTTGTTGTCACTTCCGCGACAGGTGGGTTGTTGTCGTTCCCTAGTTTCTAATTAGGGCTTCCGTTTTCTAGGGTTTTTCGTACTCTAAATGTTTGAAATGTGTTTGAAACCCTACTTCATCTTGATCCCATGTTGATTGGATGTGTTCTAAGGTGGGGTTGTGTTTCCCTAAATGGTTAAATTGACGTATTAAGAAAACTAGGGTTTTCCCGATAACCTTTACAAGGTGTCTTTCCTTAGGTTTAAATTTGGTCCTTGTACAGTTGGAAGATGGGGTTAGGCCCTTTTATTTAGTTTTCCTCGTAAGCCCATGAGACCCAGGTCTTTAAATTCATTTGAATGTGTCTTTGAAAAACACCCTATGTTTTGCATAGTCAATTGGTGGGAGCGGACTCGGGAATAAACCTGTATCGAAGTTGTTTCCATCAGGATTAGTTCCTAAAATGACTCTGCTTCCTATTATTGCGGTGTTTGGTTTTTATACTTGTTCTTTATTAGAACCGGAACCAGAATGAAGATCAAACAAGGAAGTAGCAATTAGAACTGGGTTTGGTTTCGTTTCCGATTTCGATCCTGGTTTCACTCTAGTCCTGGTCCCGCTTTGTTCAGAAATAATTTCTTGGTCCTTATTCTCATATGGCTCTGCCTCTGATAAAGGTTGAAGTTTGCTTAAGTTTAAACATTGTTTCAAAGAGATGGAGGTGGGTATTGACTAATGTATTGATTTCTATGTTTTTGTTCCTCTAATATAGGAGTTTATTGTAGGAATTAGAGGGTGTTAGGGCCATCAAATGAGGCTTCTCAAAGGAGCCAACCAGCAAAAACTTCAAGGCAAGGAGCTAGTCCAAAGAAGATTAAAGTGGAGTAGCTCCCCTACACTCTAAGGTATAAGCATGGGGAGACCACTCTTACTGCCAGCAAGGTTCATTCTAAGTGGGAGGATATCACAGACACCAACTTAGGCCCTCTCAACTTTGAAGAGTTGGTGGATGAAACTTTCAAAGAAGATGTTACACCTAGAGCCCAAAGGATTGCTCAATCAGGATTGGCACATGTTGCACTATTCTCTTTGTCCATTCAATGTCTAGAATTGATATTAGTAGCTACTGGGGCTTACAATACTGCTACTAGGTAGTGTACGAATTTACAAGGCAATGTTATTATTGATCTAACATCTCAAATGTTCAAGTTCATGTTTGATGCAACTATTCCACATAATCCTAGGTAGTTGAATGAAGTAGAAGCATTGAAGTTTTATAGTGACAATAAAGAAAATAAAAGATCCCACATGAACAAGCACTGGATGAGGGTAGAGAAAGAGCCTCTAACCAAGCTTCCTGACCAACCCAAAAGGGCAGATTTTGGCAAGGAGATTGGGGACATGATCATGTTGCTTTCTAGGGTGTTTGGGAAAAGAGATGCTTCACAATTTTGAGGAATGGATGTTCCCATTCATCCAAACTATTTTGGATGGCAGACAATAGTTTGATTGTCCAATGGTGGTGTTAGAGAGTAGAAATAATTAGATGCTCAGAGTGAGAGAAACCAAGAGTTTCTTTATGACCTCTTATGTGGTCTATGCAACTACTCGGCTGGGGATTTTTCTTGGACTTCATACAGTTGGCATATTGGGAGAAGCCCAAGGACAAAAGAAGGTGTGGGAGCACTATAATCAACTCACATTGCAAGAATCAAAGTCACATTATAGGAGGGTTAATGATGCCTTCCTTTACATCATCATTAATAGACTCACTAGTGATGCTGGATATAGACTAGGCAGGGAGGCTATGGCTTTTTCAATGAGTGGGGACACTAGTTTATCCAATACCCCACATACACTTACTTCAGATTTGGAGGATTTGATGGTCATCCTCATTCACTTCCTAGATGTTGCAGAAATATAGTTGTTTTAATGGAGTTTATATATCAGGATTTGGTTGTTAACTTCAAATTTGGCACCAAACACAAGACTGGTTGCCAAAAATTCCCCATGAAGTTGGGTGAGTTTAGCTGTCCCCACCTTGTGGTAGCTCAGGCTATTTGTGATGAGTTAATTTATCTGAGATTGGGCTTATACACTGCTAGGAAGCACTATGATCCCCGACACAAGATGCAAGCTTTGTTACCTAGTTTCTTTGACATTTCAATATTTTGGATGGACCTGTAGGATGAATATGATCTTAGGAAAAGGAATTATGAGAGATTATCTATCCCACTCATGGTTGAGTGTGGGATCAAGGAGGACATTCCAGAGACATTTTCTAATGATGGGGTAACTTTAGATCCCCAATATGAAGTAGATAAGATAGGCACCAGGGATATTGATCTAGTGGATTGGAATGTTGAAGAATCTATTAATATAAGACAGGTTGCAAGACTAGTCTTGGATAGAAGTGTACATTGGGTTAGCTTGAGGGTTAACCAGCTAGAGGCTCAGCCATCTAAGAAAATAAAGACCATTGGAACCACCCAGTACAAAAGAAAAAAAAGGAGAATTCCTCCTAAGGAACCTTTGGAGTTTCTTCCTTCCAATAAAGAAGAGGAAGTGGTTTCCCAAGACTTGCCAGAGGTACAAGAAGTGGATTCCACTACGGAAGCTAGTACTTCAACATCTATTGCAAGAGAAGCATCTACTCAACCCCTTGTTGCAAAACATCCAAGTGAGGGAATACTTATAGGGACTCCCCACCAAGAATCTTAGTTGTTAAAAGAGAAGGATCCTGAAATAGAAATACATGATATTGCAACGGATTCTGAGCCTACCCCATTTGATAATGAAACTCATGCAGTGGCTTTCCATGATGTAACAGATGATGTAGAAATAAAGTATGTGTTAACAGAGGAGGATCAATGGAAACTCTTTGAGGATGCTAAAAGGGAAGTTGATGCCAAAGCACAAGCTGACACATTGGCTAAACAGAAAGAAGGAAATGTTAAGGCTTAAGCTGAGGCACTAGCTAGGCAACAGGATATTGATGCTAAGGCACAATCTGATGCATTGAAATAGAAGGAACTAGAAGATAAAGTTAAGTCTAATGGATTGGCTCAGCAGCAACAAAAAAATGAGCAGGAGCTTAGAATGAAATGGCAAAGGGAGAAATTGGCTTTACAATAGAAGATCAATGATTTGGAGGAGGAAAAGGTGAACCAGAGAAGAGAAAAAGAAGCTCTTGAGGCCAAATTCAAGGTTGTAGAAGAAGCTCATAGGAAGAAAGAAAAACAAGAGCGCTTGGAAAGAGAAAAGGAGGCTACAAAGATCGCTCTATATGAAAAGAAGTCTAAAGAAGCCTAGGATTATGTCAAGAAATTAGAAGAGAAAAGAGATCAGGTGTTAGAGGAGAAAAGATTAGAAGAGGAATGTCTAAAGCAAGAGTTGGAGGCTAAAAGACTTTAAGAACAAAAGGATAAGGAAGAGGTCGAGAAGCTTGCAAAAGAAGAGGCACAAAAGGAGCAACAAAATGTGCAAGAGGTTGACTCACAACCTGAAAATACCATACTGCAACCTCTATCCTTTACTACTGTTGCTTCTTCTACAACACAGATAGCTACTACTCCCACAAATCCTACTTGGTTAAAGCTTGACTTCGAGAGAAAGAAAATAGTTCAACCACTTCCTTTAAACAGGGATGAAATGATGAAGGAAATTGAGAAGGAGAGGCCTAAAAAGAAGTCCAGGGTTCTTCACTCCACCAAGCTTACAGAAATATGAGAAATCATTGTTGAGTGTGCAATACCATGGTGGATAAGAACTGGGATGATGTGCAGATGACTGATTATCGATTGGGCATGGTAAATTTGAGAAGGACTACAAGTAATCAACAAATGAATTTTATTGATATTGTGGCTTCCTCTAATAAGTCTAGGATGATCAAAGATAAACAAAGGAAAGATGAGCTTAAGGCTGAGCTGGATCAATTGCATAAGTTTTAAAAAGATGTCTCACCTCCAATTTGTCAACAAGCTATAGCTCCTTAATCAATAGTCTTACTAAAAAAGAAAGAAGTTGATGACTTGAGTACGAGGTGCTGTCATAATAGTGGTTTACAATTCACAGAGGAACAAATTTTAGTTTGAAATCATATTTTTTGAGAAAATATAATGATTTAAAGCCTTAAAAGATTCCATTTTAAGTTTATTGAAGAGGTTTGATCAAATCACCTTAGATCAAACCCCTTGGATAGAACCTCGCTAGTTTTAAACCATACCTATAAATCGTCTCCTTTACACCTATCAAAATGCTGATAAAAAATCACTTTTGATTTAGCTTTTGGGGGATCAAATGAATTCATTTAAAATTTATTTCAAATGATTATGGTATTCCTCAGAACAAGCTATCCAATGAATATAATTTTAATATGTTTTGGTTTTGATATGTATTTGTTTTTTAAGTTTTATTAAACATAGGTTTTTCATCGAAAATGAATTTCTTTGTTCTTCACATGTGGAAAAATAGAAGATTATCAAAAAAAAAAAATTGAAAAATATGAGTGCACCAGATATTGAAGTCCTTGATCCAACAAAAAAAATTAAATTAAATTTTGACATATACAAAAATGTTGCGCGTTATCACGGTGGCGCTATGTGAATTGTAATTCGTTTGACTTTGAAAGTTGATTAAGGAAAAAATATTCAATAAAAACTATCTAACCAAGTGGAAGCACTAGATATCAGAGTTAAAAATCTAAATTTGGAAAGAATTAGAATTTTATCCTTCATGGAAAAAAAGTTATCGTTATACGGTGTGCGTCACTTTTTAAAAATGTTGTTTTCTGAAAAAAATCAATTTTCATGGGAGATGGAAAATGAAGTGCAATTTGATTCCAAAATTTTGAAAAAATATTTTTAGAATCTATAGAAAAAATTGATGAGACTCTAGTTTGCACCATCTTCAAATTCCTCAAAGTTTAGCAGCTATAGGTGCCGAATGTGAAGATTTAGTTAAAAATAATAATTTAGGTGTCGGTTTGGCCAAAATTGTAAACCACTATTGTGGGATCACCCTACATATGAAGAGTAAGGTGGGAATGTTGGAAAGATGGATTGATAAGCTCAATCAAGAAGTTGATGAAGTATTAACTGATAGTTTCAAGGTTCATGAAATAGCACTTGAGTTGGCAGGGGATTTAAACCAGCATGCTGAAAGTTTAGACAAGCAGGATGAAAAACATAAAGAATATATTAAAAATCTTAAGGATATTGGCAAGGTACCTAAGTCAACTCTGCTGGAGCAATCAATTCTTGAGGATGATAATGCAGATTTTATTGAGAACACTATAAGTATAATAGGATACAAATCCAAATCTATTCATGAGCATAAAAATGAGATTCAAGAAGTGAGCAAGGATTTGAATCAACAGATTGATGAATTAGAGGCAATTGTGGCTATTTTAGTCAATCTAGGTACCTTAGTCAAGGAGAGTCTTTCTTTGGATAAAGTGAGGGAGAAATGGAGGAGTAGATTTGAAGAGGTGATGCAAAAAGGAGATGATGGAGAGGATTTGTTGTTGGATAGGTCTATGGATATCAGGGAAGAAGCAAAGGATGCTAGAAGAGAAGTGATTAAATTGAAGGATGTACAAAAATTAGTTTTAGCAGAATTAAAAATAATTAAATTTGAAGATGATTGGTTGGATGGGCCTGATTCTAATGTCCTTCAACAAGTGTTTTCTAATTATGATGAGTACATCCTTGAGCATGCAACAAAGAAGTGAGTTGTCTCTCTTCACTGGACACAATGTCTCCTTCTCTCCCCTTTTGCAGGGCTTTGATGTGGACTCAACTCCAGTTCCCTTTCTTAGGTTCACCTTCTTCTTTGGATGTCAGAATTTGTGCAACATTGTACTCCAACCTTCTAACTCAAGATTAGCAATCCAGTCTTTTGTTTAGTTCTAGCTCCTTAATTGGTGGATCTAAATTGATGATTGAGAGGAACTTGTGCATGTGGCATCTATATGTACTATTTGCTATTATTTTGTAAATGTTGGCTAATTGAAGAAGATAAGCCACCAAATGATAGCAATAGAGATTAATTCTAGGATTGCAATTTTTTTTAGCAGAGATACTTTAAAGTTTGGTTGAACTTGGTTACATGTTAAAATTTCGTACATTTATATGTTGTTAAGCTTGGACCTATTTTGATAAGGTTAATGATGCATGATCAATCTGTATGCCAGTGATTTTGTTGTGCCTAAATGTTTTTTGTTTGATGAGAATCAATAGAGGAAATCAGATTCAAGATTATCTCATTGAGTTATCTATGAATGAAGTTACTATTATGTTTGTTTGATTTGTTTTGAAGTAAAGTTTAGTGAATGGTATGGCATTGAATTAGCAGTATGGATGTATGCAATAGCATAGTTTATTCTATGGATTGCATCTTGTTGTGGTTGTGGTTAGGTGCATAAAACACTCATTATTGATATGCATGTCTGGACATTAGGAACGTTCATTCATGTTCTTTTATTTCAAGGCTCTAGTCTATCTTTTTATCTTTATTTAAACCCCCAAAATGTAGATTAGTTGATTTCATGTAGTTGTGTTCCTTATTACCAACAAAGTCCCCTTGCACATTACAGTTATATTAACCATTGAGCGACATTAGCATAATTGAGAACCAATTACCAGGACCTTGGGAGTTAGATTACCATGTGTTGTCTTTATTTTTCATGAGAAATAGAATAGTAATATTTTTCTTAATGTTTTTGTGTTGTTTTGACCCTCAACAGATCTGGCACTAGAAAGAGGGCCTGAGGAACAAACTACCTCGAATTGGGTCATTCTCATCAGATAGGTATGAGAGAGTTCTTAGATCTGCTAAGAATTCAGAACCACTAGTTGAACTCCAAAACCCTATCAGGTATAGGCCCCAGGATTGTAGAGTCTTGATTCCACCATTATCACCACCGCTCACCCCACCTAGGTTTCCACCAAACCCACCTACACCACCTCACCATCCAAACTCACCCATTCCACAACTTGTTGAACCAGTACCACCTCCAAGACCCATTGCATTCTTTGTCAATAATCCCTCACCACTAGGGACTATCGCTAGGGGAATACATGATCTCCCCAAGAACCCTGAGAGGTTTTGTCCCACATATATGAATGGAGAATCCAGGAGTGTCAAGGAGCACATACAAGCATTTAAAGATACCTGTACTCATGCTCAGGTGGTCCATCGTGACGTGTGCATATTGTTCCCCTACTTGTTGGGAGACATGGCATACAACTAGTATCTAAACCTACCCCAAGGATCGATTCTAGGTTGAACAAACTTGGAAAATGCCTTTATTAATCAGTTTTGGGTCTATGTAGACCCTGCTATTCTCTACTGCCAATTTTCCACAATAAGAAAAGAGCATCATGAACCACTGCTCTTATTCAATACAAGGTTCCAAAGTACCGAAGGTTATAGGATCCTTACCTGGTTGTTGAGAACATTGCCATTTTGGCATACTTAAAGGTTGTGGATCCTTTGATTGGCCTATTCTTGAAGAGGACATATTAGCCACCCGAAATTGATTTTTTGGCTAAAGTATATCACCTAGCCATCTAGTTGCAACAACAAATAAGTTTGCAATCCGGGAGTCTAGGAGGAGTTCTTCCTCCTATAGGATACCAAATGCCCAATATGTCCCCTTTATTCAAAACAGTCCCAGGGATGTCCTACTCCCAATATGGACCTATGTCTAAATTCCAAGCTTCACCCCCCTTACCATTCTTCACCAATGGTCCCCAAGACTCCTCCCAACAAACTCAAAATTACCAAAATCAAGTTGGAGGATCAAATCTTGTTAATCAGCCCTCTGTAGTGAATACTATAGAAAGTGAAAAGACTCTGCAATTGACTAATGAGATGGAGACTCTTAAAAAAACTCTATCTCAGATGTCTAACGATATGGCTCAACTGAGACAGAACCCTCCTCAAAATCAAAATCAAAATTTTCAAAATCAGGGAGGATACTCAAATCAAGGGAGTTACTCTAACCGGAACTCCAACCGGAATTACAACACTAATCAGAATCAGAAGAACTATCAAAATCAAAATTTCTCTAACCAGAATTATCAAAATCAGAATAGAGGATACAATCAAAGGTCTAATAACAATAGACAGTGGAACATCGGGCCTAATAATGGGGGTCTCCCATAATTACTAGGCAAGTGATGAGAAGAAACACACTGCTAATGTAGCAGACCTCAACTTCATGACTAATTGGTGTAGGCTACATGATATTGCAGCCCATTCTGAGGTGAATTGCCCGAAGATGGAGAAGATGGTTAAGATAGCCCAAGCTAATGCTCCATTACAAGGTGCTTCTAGTAAATCTAGTGGATCTACTAATGCTGCCATGACTTATGAGTTTTTTGAGGAGTCTTCATTTCCTAGTCAGGAAGAGAATGAACCGGTGGAAGATGTGTATGATGCCTAGCCTTTCCAATCCAAGGGAGGCCATTTCCTCAAAAATAAAAATAAGGGGCCATTCACCACATCTGCTCCTCCTAATAACATGGTCCCACCAAACCAGAATGTAGATAATAACCCACCACCACCAAAGGGGCCATTAGATTTTTAGAATAAAGGTACTCCACGTTTCTTTCCTAAGCATTAGGTAAAGAATGATTCAGAATTTGATTTCATTATAGAGATGCAGAGGTAGAAAACTTCAATGTTATGAAGTGGTGCCCTGCTCAAAAGGAAATTTTGTTGAAAGCCTTGGAGGAAGCAGACAAGTCAACATGGAAAGGAAAGGAAACTCCCACTAACGAGATGAATGCAACACTCTATAAAGGTAAGACTGGCACTCCACCTTTCCTTTTGAGTTTAAGAATTTTTGGAAAGAATCTACATAATAGTCTATTAGATTCTGGGGCGTCGGGAAATGTCATGCCCTTTTCAATTTGTAAGAAGTTAGGTCTGATTCCACTCCAAACTAACAAAAAAGTTATTCAATTAGATAAAACAGAAGTAAATGTGCTACGAGAGCTTAAAAATATCCATGTATAGATTGGATCTGATCCAAAGATCCAAAATTATATGGATATCCTTGTTGGAGATATCCTAGAAACCTATGGTATGCTCTTGAGTAGAGACCTAATTAAAAGTCTTGGGGGATATTTTTCTTTGGATTTATCACACATGTGTCTACCCTGGAAAGGGATAGCAAGCTAGATCAGAATTGAAAGTGAGCCTAGGCTCAAACACATGATCACCGAGTATGATTCCCCTAATGACGTAGCCTATTTCAAGACCGAGATAGGAGTTTACAAGTAGGAGGAAATCATGACTTTCTCTATGCTTCATTTTGATGATCTATTACCTCTAGAACAAACTAATCCAATGATTATAGTTAACCAACAAGTCTTAATAAAAAAATTGCAAGAGGATAGGCTGGTGCTAGGAAAAGAGGCTGATATATGGAGTTTGTTGCTTCCCAATTGGTGTAGGGTCCATTACCAAAATCATTCCAAGTTAACTTGTCAACCCTATGTAGATATCTTAAAACATGTCTCCCAGGTTGAAGAAACTTGTGAATTTCAACCCCAAACCTCCACCAATACATTTCCATTTGAAGCAAAGGATGCAACCATCCTCACAAGAGCCAGTCTTTCTCAAAAGGAATCATCTTCTCAATTCGAGCAAACTCGGGTTCTATGCTCCGAACTACAAAGAGAGACTGAGGAATCTTAGTCTTTTCCAATTACACCTACCCTAGATACCATTCCAATGCCCAAAGAATTGGTGAATAATGTGCTAAATCATGATTTGACCCAAGGGGAAGTTCAAGAATTAGTTCCTGAACAAATTTTGAGTCTAGAAGATCCTTCTGGTGAATTGTGCCCCCAATTACCTTTAAATCTTGACGACTAGCACCAGTTCGAGTCGCCACGTGCTTCTAGCAAGAAAATGCCTATGGCCCTAAAGAAGAAAGAGATCTCAGCTCCAGATCAATTGTGGAGTTTGAAATTTGATGGTTCTAAGTCCAAGTCAAGAAGTGGAGCAGGGATAGAATTAACTAACCCAAAGGGGAAAACTTACTTTGCTTCTTATAGGTTACAGTTTGGATGCACCAATAACATGGCAGAGTATGAAGCACTTCCTTGAGGTCTAATGTTTTCCCATCAGAATAAAGTCACATCTCTTATGGTTATGGGAGATTCTAAATTAATTTTCAAGCAAGTCTGCAACCAATATACTTGTCATAATAAAAGATTGGTTGCTTACAGAAATAGAGTTTGGAATCTAATTGAGGACTTTGACGCTTTTGGAATCACTTTGATTCGTAGGGAACAAAAATTAGATTGCATATGCCCTGGTAGTCACTGCTAGTACTCTGGAGCCTATGCAAGACTCCAAGTTGAAAAGATTTTTAGTTGAACTAGTCTCAATCCCAGTAGTCCCGGATAATGTCTAGAATTTTTCAGGTCTTCGATGATGACCAAAACATACTCGCCTTCTTGGAAAGTTCTGGTGTCTTCGAAGGACAAATAATAGATGAGTCAGAAAGAGATCATGGGGGTTGGGACCCTGAGAGTTGTGACACTGAAGGAATAATGAATTTGAAAAGAAACAACATTCCCAAGGGGATGGTAGCTTTAGAAAGAATATTTGACTCTAATACTCAGGCTCGTGAGAGAGTGCCAACTTAAAGTGATGGAGGGAAGTATGAATCTATTAATCTGGCTGATTCATGTCTTGAAAGAAATGTTTTTATAGGAAATACTTTCCCTGAGGAGATAAAAAATGAAATAGTTAAGGTGTTAAGAGAAGACATTGCAACAATTGCCTAGAGTTGTGAAGATTTAAAGACTTTTGACACCTCTGTGATCACGCATACAATACCTCTGAAGATAGAAGCAAAGCCTTTCCATTAAAAGAAATGCCCAGTGAATGCTTTTATTGAGCCACTAATTCAGAAGGAAGTGCAAAATCTTTTATCAACAAGAATCATCTTCCCAGTATGACACTCCACTTGGGTTGCCAATTTGGTTCCAGTACGCAAGAAAAGCAGAGAGATCAGATTGTCTGTTGACTTCAGGAACCTAAACAAATCCTCAGAGAAGGATAACTATCCACTTCCTTCTCTTGATGAGGTATTACAAACTGTCAATGGATCTCAAATGATGTCATTCTTGGATGGCTATTCTAGGTATAATCAAGTGCTTGTCAGCCATGAGGACAAAATGAAGACTGCCTTTATTACTAAGTGGGGGACATTTTCCTATTACAGAATGGCATTTGGACTTATCAATGTTGGAGCTACATTCTAGCATGAAATGAACATAACATTCAAGGATCTGATAGGTAAGTGTATCATAATCTATGTAGATGACTTCACTATTTTCTCTAAAAACAAGAAGGACCATTCTGTTGATTTAGCAAAAGTCCTTAAGAGATGTATAAGCTATGGAGTATCCCTAAATCCCAAGAAATGTGTCTTTTGAGTTTCTAAAGGGAAACTTTTAGGGCACGTGATATCAAAAATGGGAATATCCATAAACCCCGGTAGAGTTGAAGCCATCTTGAAATTGACAATTCCAGGCAGTAAAAAGGAGATGAGATCCTTCTTTGGAAGGATTAATTTTGTAAGAAAGTTTATAATAGGATTTGCAGAAATCATGAAACCACTTAATGAGATGGTGAGGAAAGATGCAAAAATAGAATGGAGCAATGAGGCTAAAATTGCTTTCTCAGAGATTAAACAATAAATATCTGAGGCACCGGTCTTAACCAGTGCAAATTATTTAAAGCCTTTCTATATTTATTCCTTTGCATCTGACCATTCATGTGTAGTTGTTTTAACTCAGAGAAGGGGAGAGGGAGATGAGAGGCCAATTTCTTTCATGAGCTCCCTGTTCAAAAATGTAGAGGTTAGGTACCCACCTCTTGAGAAGCAGGACTTTGCATTGGTCTAAGCAATAAAGAAATTTAGACATTACATTCTCACGAGCCAAGTTGTTGCCATAGTTCCTGACCCAGCTGTCAAATATTTACTTATGTAGAGTGAGTTTGGGGAGAGAAGAGGAAAATGGATCGCTATTTTGCAATAATTTTATCTAGAGATCCATCCAATGAAGCTTGTCCAAGGACATGGTTTGTCAAAGGCTATGGCAGATGTTGACAGGAGTATCACTTGTCAGTAGTATACCGTGCACTCTTTCACGAAAGATCCCTGGTACACGGATTTGATTTTCTTTCTTCTCAACAACAGATTCCTAGAGGGAATGAATGCAACTCAAAGGTGGGCACTTAGGATGAAGAGTGCTCATTTCATGCTCAAAGGAGGTGCCTTATACTGAAGAAATTATGGAGTTTATCTGAGATGTTTAGATCAGCAAGAAGTTAAGCATGCTATTACTGAATTTCATGGGAGGTATCGTATAGGGTATGGATCTGCAAATTCCTTGGCTCATCAAATTCTTAGGTCAGGATACTATTGGCCTCATGTGTTCAAGGATGCACATCAACATGTTAGGACATGTCATATCTATTAGACCTCTACATCAAAAGAACGTAATCCAGCAATGCCATTACAACCAGTTTATGAGGTAAGACCATTCGCCCAATGGGCTCTAGATTTGGTAGGGGTAATTAATCCAAACTCTTCTACAAGGCATAAGTTTATCTTAACAACTATAGACTACTGCACACGCTAGATGGAGGCTCAACCATATAAAAATGACACCACATAGGTGGTTATCAGATTTCTCAATGACAACATTATTACCAGGTTTGGAGTACCCTTTGCCCTGGTATGTGATAATGGCCCCACTTTTTCATCTGTTGAATTTATACAATGGTCTTATGAGCATAAAATAATTTTTAAGTGTTCATCCAATTATTACCCACAGGGAAATGGTGTAGCAGAGTCTACCAATAAGAATCTGTTGGAGGTAATAAAGAAATTGCTAGTGAACAATCCTAGAGATTGGCATACCCAGTTGAGGTTTTCCTTATGGGCAGATCAAACCCATATTAGGGTTGCTATAGGAAATTTCTCATTCAAATTAGTCTATGGTCAAGACCCAGTTTCCCCCATACATTTGCAGATACCTGTTCTCAAGTTTATACAGGAGTTTTATACAAAGGATGATTAGATTAAGGTAAGGCTAAATAATCTTTTAAGAATGGAAGAACAAAGAAACACTACTTTATAGCAATTTTTCAAACATCAAGTTGTTGTCAAATGTTGGTTTGACAAAAGAGCTAAGATTAAGGCATTCAGGATATCAGATCTGGTGTTGCTGTGGGATAAGGCTAAAGATAAAAAGGGTGACCACTAGAAGCTTGATAGACTCTCGCCGGGTCCATATCAAATAGCAAAGATCTTGGGTGAGAATTATTTTCGCCTAACCACCTTAACAGGACAACCTGTTCCATTTCTTGTCAATGGACAATTTCTCAAGCATTACTTTGGCCCGTAAGGGTCTGATTTCTGAATTATTTGTATATATGTATCATGTGTAATTATCTATTCTTTGTTTTTGTTGGTTGTTTGCCTATTTGTTCTTTCTTTATTTTTTTTTGTGTGTTTTGTTTTGTGTTTATTTTTGTCTTCTTCTTTGGGGACTCTTTTTCTTTCCATCTTGAAATATAAGGGTTGTTATTCGGAGTATGCCATAGGCACTAGGAGAGAAATTGATTTAGGAATTTTCAGGCATCTTTTTCGAGAGATTTTGTTCTAAAACTTATGTCTTATGGTCATTTTAGCATTAGTTTAAAGCCTATTAAGAGTAAGGTATATTGTAGATAACCTCATTGACTATGATTGAAATCTGTCACAAAATAGATAAAACATCTAACTATAAAGGGCCTATTCATCTTAGGGTGATTATATCTCTGATTCAAGTGAAATATTTGATTCCCCAAAACTGTCATAGGGTCCACTGTAGTTCTCAACCCATATTTCAGACTAGTAATGTCTAAGTATTGAGAAAGTTATTAAAATAATTTCCACAAGTGAAGCTTGTAAAAGAAAGAGAAAGAAAACTATTGAAATAAATGAAAACTCAATACTGGATGAGTAATTCAAGTATCCCTATCGGGGCTATGGACGCCTAGCTAGCAGTAGAGCAATGCTTTGAGAGTACTAGAGGTATCTCCATCGGGGCTATGGACACTTGACTGGCAGCGGAGTAATGCCTAGGATTTCATTACACGACAGTTAAAGGACTCAACCTATGTAGCTTGGATCTTAGATATAGTTATTTAGGTGTGGAGAAAGTTCTTATGAAGAAAGATGCACCATGTATATGCACACACTCAAATTCAAAGGTAGTTTATGTTGATTTACATTTGATATTCTACCTCAACTTTACTTAAATATTTTGATCATACTTAAGTTAACATGTTTCATAAATCAAATATTTTTGGGTGACTAATTCTTCAATATCTTAAAAATGGGTAAATCATTTTCCCAGCCGAGTCGCCATTTGTTATGCCTTGCATAACCACCCCATTTTTAGTTTGGAACAAAATGGGTCACCCTTTGAGTTGATTTGTCTTTGGTTTTTGTTTGGGTCTTAGGAGTTGTTTGTTTTGCTCCTAAGTCTTTTTTCTTTTTGCTCTGTTAGAAGTGGAGCCAGAACCAAAACTGGACTATGAACTTTTCCAAAGTTCCTAGTTCGGATTCTATTCCGACTCTAGGTCCACCTTCTCTTCTATGTTTCCTTTCATTGTCTGTCAGTTTGTCTTGCAATCTTGGGTCTGTTTTCTCCCTTGAGTTGTTTGTCATTTGCCTTGTGTTTTGTTTTGCTCGAGCGGAAGTAGATCCAAAGATGGAATGAAAATTGGAACTTTCTAAAATTCCAGACCCTGTTCCTGTTCTGATTATGACTCCACTCATTTTCTTTGTCTTATTGTTTCGTTGGTGTTTGGGTCAGGCCCGGTTTTCGTTCTAGTCCCGCTTCCCTTTGTGTTTGTGTGTCCTTGTTTCCTTTCCTGCTTTTTGGTCGGGAGCGAAACTGGAATCGGAACCGAACTTTGAACTTTGTTAAAGTTTTGAGTTTCAATTTCAAGTCCGATTCCGCCCTATTGTTTCTTTTCTTCATTGTTGTATTTGTTGCGGGACAGGAGCTGGGTTTGGAGCTAGGTAAGGGACTTGATACAAAATTCTTTATGCTGTCTCGGACCTGGGTCTGTGTCCGCCCTACTTTAGGTGTTCATGGGACTTAACTGTCTGTTTGCATTCTTTGCTCCACCTCTAACCTACCATATTAATGGCATTAATTGCAACCTCTTCACACATGCAAATTGATTTGAAATTCCTAATCATGTTTAATTGGCTCATTATATTTGTTATTCAAGACGTTTAAGTGAACCAGAGCTAGAAAAACTTTGAGAGGATCAATTTTATTACGAAGGTGAGTTGCAGAGAAAATATTGATTGGATTTCAATCTTTCCCAAAGAGCGTTTTAAGGTAGGGCTCTTCTCCTTCTTGTTCCCGCTTTGCATTGTTGTGTTGTCATTTCGTGTGTCTTGTTTTTTGCGTGTTCATGGAATTTTGTTCAGTGAATTTTCGCCTTCCATTTGTTTTGTCTTGTTTCTCTTTTTTTCTTTGTCTATTTCTTCTTTGTTTTTCTATTTTGTTTTTCTTCTATTTTGTTTGTCTTTTTCTATTTGTTTCTACTTTTGCGACAGGTGGATTGTTGTCGTGCCCTAGTTTCTAATTTCTATGCAGTAGGGTTGAAAAGGTAGGGGCAACGTATGCCTCATAGAAATGGGGACTCACAGTGATATACATCACCATGAGACCTATATCACTGTGAGTCCCCATTTCTATGATGCATATGTTGCCCCTATCTTGTCAAACCTACTGTTATGCATTGCATAACCACCCCATTTTTAGTTTGGAACAAAATGGGTCCCCCTTTGAGTTGATTTTTCTATGGTTTTTGTTTGGGTCTTAGGAGTTGTTTGTTTTTCTCCTAAGTCTTTTTTCTTTTTGCTTTGTCAAAAGCAGAGCCAGAACCAAAACTAGAATCTAAACATTTCCAAAGTTCCTAGTTCAGATTTTGTTTCAATTTTGGATCTGCCTTCTCTTCTGTGTTTCCTTTTGTCCTCTATCAGTTTGTCTTACACTCTCGAGTTTTTTTTCTCCCTTGAGTTGTTTGTTATTTTCTTTGCATTTTTTTTGCCCGAGCGGAAGTAGAACCGGAGATGAAATGAAACTTGGAACTTTCTAAAATTCTAGATCTTGTTCTCGTTCCAATTCTGACTCTGCTCGTTTGCTTTGTCTCATTGTTTTGTTAATGTTTGGGACATGCCCGGTTTTCATTCTGGTCCCACTTCCCTTTGTGTTTGTGTGTCCTTGTTTCATTTCCTACTTTTTGGTCGCGAGCAGAACCAGAATCAGAACCGAACTTTGAACTTTGTGAAAGTTTCGAGTTTTGATTTCGGGTCTGATTCTAATCTGTTGTTTCTTTTCTTCATTGTTGTCTTTGTTGCGAGACTGGAGCTGGGTTTGGAGCTGGGTAAGGGACTTGATACAAAATTATTTATGTTGTCTCCGACCCGGGTCCATGTCCGCCCTTCTTTAGGTGTTCACGGGACTTAAATGTATGTTCACGTTGTTTGCTCCACCTCCCACCTACCGTATTAATGGCATTAATTTCAGCCTCTTTGCATGCACAAATTGATTTTAAATTCCTAATCATGTTTAACTGGCTCATTATCTTTGTTATTCAAGACATTTAAGTGAACCAGAGCCAAAGAAACTTTGAGAGGATCAATTTTATTGCCGAGGCGAGTTGCGGAGTGAATCTTGATTAGATTTCAGTCTTTCCCAAAGAGCGTTTTAAGGTAGGGCTCTTATCCTTCTTCTTCTTGCTTTGTGTTGTTGTGTTGTCATTTTGCATATCTTGTTTTTTGCATGTTCATGGAATTATGTTCTGTGAATTTTTTCCTTCCTTTTGTTTTGTCTTGTATCTTTTTTTCTCTTCATCTTGTTCTTCTTTGTTTTTCTGTTTTGTTTTCCTTCTTTTCTGTTTGTCTTTCCTATTTGTTGTCACTTTTGCGATAGGTGGGTTGTTGTCATGCCCCAGTTTCTAATTAGGGCTTCTATTTACCAGGGTTGTTTGTACTCTGAATGTTTGAAATGTGTTTGAAACCTTACTTTATCTTGATCCCGTGCCGATTGGATGTGTTCTATGGTGGGGTTGTGTTGCCCTAAATGGTTAAATCAACGTATCGAGCAAACTAGGGTTTTCCCGATAACCTTTACAAGGTTTCTTTCCTTAGGTTTAAATTTGGTCCTTGTACGGTTGGAAGATGGGCTTACACCCTTTTATTTAGTTTTCCTCGTAAGCCCATGAGACCTAGGTCTTTAAATTCATATGACTATGTCTTTGAAAAACACCCTCCATTTTGTATAGTGAGTTGTCGGGAGCGGACTCAGGAATGAATTTCTATCGAAGTTGTTTCCATTAGGATTAGTTCCTAAAATGACTCTGCTTCCGATTATTGCGGTGTTTGGTTTTTATACTTGTCCATTATCAGAACCAAAACTAGAATGAAGATTGAACAAGAAAGTAGCAATTAGAATCGATTTCGGTTTCATTTCTGATTCTGATCTTGGTTTCACTCTAGTCCTGGTCCCACTTTGTTCAGAAATAATGACTTGTTCCTTATTCTCATATGGCTCCGCCTCCAATAAAGGATGAAGTTTGGTTATGTTTAAAAATTGTTTCAAAGAGATGGATGTGGGTATTGACTGATGTATTGATTTCTATGTTTTTGTTCTTCTAATACAAGAGTTTATTGCAGAAATTAGAGAATTTCAGGGGCATTAGATGAGGCTTCTCAAAGGAGCCAACCAACCCAAAAGGGAAAATTTTGGCAAGGAGATTGGGGACATGATCATGCTACTTTCCAGGGTGTTTGGGAAAAGAGATGCCTCACAATTTAAGGAATTGATGTTCTTGTTCATCATAACTATTTTGGATGGAAAACAATAGCTTGATTGGCCAATGGCGGTGTCAGAGAATATACATAATTAGATGCTCAGAGTGAGAGAAACCAAGATTTTCTTTATGATCTCTTATGTGGTCTAT